>CAJNIZ010025670.1:53822-72003 GCA_905231905.1 Symbiodinium pilosum
TGGCCATTTAAGCAAACATAGTTGGTAGGGGGGCGGCTAGTAGCAGTAGTAGTAGTAGTAGTCGTCGTCGTCGTAGTAGTAGTAGTAGTAGTAGTAGCAGTAGTAGTAGTAGTAGCAGTAGCAATAATAACAGTAATCATGCTCCTAATAGTAGAAAATGCCGTGGGAGCGGCTAGAGCTGACATGTTCGCGTTCAAAGTGTACGACAGAATCCAGTAGAGACATGTAGATCAGATCACCGTGCCGGAAATAGGACCGGGAAATTCTCCTTTGAACACATGCTGCAAGCCCTGAACCCAAAACCCTTTGAGGGGTCAGCAAAAAAAGGGCAAAGATCATTGAGACACAATGCTACTTACTTGGGGGCCCATGGAGACTGAGTAAGGAGGTTAACAATGAGGATAATTGGGGTTATTATATGGCTTACCCGGATTATCGTCCTACTCAGTCCCCCTGACCCTCCAAGTAGGTACGAGCCTGCATGTGCTTGCTCCCTTCAACCAGCTGTGCCCACGGTCTTAGCGGGAACGAGCAGCAACATTAGCCATGATTGCTCATAGGTAAGGTTTGACGACCATCACCAACCCCAGGACAAATTAGCACTCGGATTTCTAGTCCCCCTTAAGTGGATCGAATATGGCTTTGGGTATACTATGATAAGATCCCCATATACCCCATGTTCTATCTACTTAAGCGGGGCTACAGGCTTAGGGTTAGGGATATTGCCCCCCAATACTGGAGATTCAAATGGAAAAGCAAATGGAAAATGATGGGGAAACCCCAGATCCCTTGAAACGGGTATATAGGGGATTGTACAGGCTTCAGGAGAACCAAATGCAGAGTGAAACGGGAATTGCTATTTGGTATACTGCGTACTGTTATGGAGGAGTGGGCAGAAGCCAAGGTTGCTGAACTCTTGCACGAAGCGGGCGTCGCATGGAAAAGAAATTGGAAATTAGATGGAAATCTTAGGGCCCCTTAAAGGGTTTTTCTACGATGATGGGGGTATATAGGGTTTAGGGATACTGGAGAAGCAAATGAACTTGGACATGCTAGCTGGGATGGTACAGAGGAGTTCACATGTTTGATTCTGGTTGGGGTCATGCTTCCAAATCTTTCAACGAATTTGAAAGATCGGGATGTCTTCAATACAGCTAGGGTTTCACGTGTCTGGTTGTACTATGGAAGCCCGTAGGAAATTGGCGTTGCCGTTGAAGCTTGTCGGGCTGGATTGGTATAGTCCCCCTTAAGTAGATAGACTATGGCGACTATGGCTTTGGGTATATTATGATAAGATCCCCATATACCCCATATTCTATCTAGTCAAGGGGAACTATAGACATGCCAGTGACAGGTGCCACTCAGCTGTGCAACTGTGCGGGGAACATGCATTCCGGAGCCTTGCTTCTTGGGACCTGGTTCCTTGAGGACCACTCCCCAGCAAAGATACATCAACATAAGACGACAGTCAAGATTCAAGATTCCAAAGTCATGTTCTGAAGAGTTATCCACCTCCTTACTACCTCAGATTCCTGCTGTTGACTAGAATCAAGGGGCCCTGCCAAATAGGAGCTACTCATCGCGGACATTTTGCAAACTGTTGTCATTCGGGTGCGCCAGCAGGGCCCTTTCTTGCAGCCTCGCTGCACAGCAGAAGGGTCTTGAGCTTAGCCATGGACTTCGATGCGGAACTCTGAGCTGTCTTGCCCTTCCCCACTTGGGTAGTGCGCTATGCTGCCTGGACTTCCTTGAATCATTGTTTTTCTTTATTGGCTTTCAGTTTTTCTGACTATCCAACCTTTAAGCTCTGAAGCCTTGGACTGACAACACCTTCATTGTAACCAAGGCTTGCAGTGTCCTGGCTGCATTAAAGATCAAAACACTTTTCTGCGCCCCCTCATTCACCGCAACCTCCCCAAAAATGACGCGTAGATTCATACTTGCTGACTAAAGCTTATTTGGGGTTGATTCTCAGGGAGGGAGCAAAGCGGGGGCGTAGTACTGCGCGGGCAAGTATCAGTTGCCATGACTCAGGCAGACAAGCTGGAACTCACCAGCCCCTGGGCAGATGAATGTCTCCATAGCCGTCCCCCAAATCTACTCCCAAGTGCTATGGTCCTTATTGCAGCATCTCGCAAAATCCAAGCCCCTATTTTTTGTAACCCCCCAGTGAAACGAAGTGCCGTTATGCTGCAGGGAAGCACTGCCCGAGGTTTGATTAAGAAGAGCGCGACTGATCTGAAGGGAAAGGACAGCTGCACATCGAGATTGGCCACTGATAATGGTAAGTTTGAAGAGGTGAGTAGAGGCCTTTGTCTAGATTGAGATGATAGACATATGCTGCCATCATACTCGTGAGGGGCAGCTATGCCCTGCCCCGGTCAAAATCCTCCCTCTCCAAAATCTGAGCCAACTATGCCGAAAGCCGTGAAACAACCGGCACGCCCACACAAACATAGCGATAGCCCAAACGTCTCTAATCCAGAGAACGTCTGCTCCGGCTATTGCTGGGGTTATTGATTCTCGTTCTTCTTGTCACCAGGCGTGCCCGTGAGGCCAAGGCTGCAGCAGAACGTGCCCCAAACCAAAACCAAAACTGCTAGCACCAAGAAAAAAGCTACACACGCCAATTAAGCCTGTTCAATAAATGGAGGAGCTGGAGCTCAACAAGAGCAATTTCGAAGCGGTAGCCACGCAGGCTGCTGTTCTGGCAGGCTTCGCTATTTGTATGCTGGCAGTTTGGCAGCAGAGCAGAGGGTGCTGGAGTTTTCAGGGGATGGCAGGCCCTTCCGCAAGGGATTCTCCATTTCGCGCTCGGCAAAGGTTCATCGCGAAGATAGCTAGAAAGCAGCGTATCGGTTGTGAATTGAAACGGTGCAGCACCCATACCAGAGAAGCTTTCAACGCCAGCCATAGCAATGGGTCGTTTCAGGTCAAGTGAAGCCAAAACAGAAACATTTTGAAAGCTGCTGCATCACAAAAGCTCCCTTCGCTTGACTTAAATGCTGTGGATGACTCCAGGTCAAAATTGACTTCCCAGAGGGCGTGGACCCTGTGTGGCAATCCTTGTATTATTTCTTCGCGCTGGCAAACCTTGCGGGCAACATAGTGCCTTGCCCGCAGGTCGCAGTGGCTACCACGCTGGAGCTGCAGTACCAACTCATACATCAAAGCATGAGAAGTCCAAAACGCGAACACAAAGCATGGGCAATCTTTGTTTTGTCTCTCTCTCTCTCTCTCTCTCTCACAGTTTCAAGTTTTCCTTTGTATGTCAAGAGAGCTGACGGCACATTGCAAGCGAGACAGACACAATTCACGTACGTGTTGTTAGTTACAATCCTTATATAATCCTTACATAATGTATTCCCTTACAGTTCTCCCTACCAGCCAGCAGTAAGTTCGGTAAAGTAGCATTCGTTCAGTGTCTTGCCGCCAGCTGTGCTGGAGAAGAACCCATTCATTGCCTGGACGGTGGGCCATCTGGGGTATTTGCTCCTATGTCACCCGAAATGAGGCTCCTGGTGCCACAATCCAATTCTTAAGCTGCAGCCAAACAAAGCAACAAACTCCTGACCTGAACCCCGCATTCTGTACCCGAAATGAAGTTGAAATATTATGTGAACACCACCACACCGTCTGCGCCAGATTTGACCTATTCAACATGGCAACTATACACTGTGGGGCTGGTTAGGACTTCGAACGAGGAACGAACGATTTTGACAAGTCACTGAAGCAGCAGTGCGATCCGCGTGTTGAAGCCCTAAGCCCATCAACCCGCAAATCTTGAAAACTCTAGTCCGTGTGAGGGCAACACGGGGGTCAGCACCAAGTATTGCCAGCATTTGGGCGTTCGTCAACATCAGGGCCCCCAGCCCTTCGCAAACCCTTCGTGGTGACGCCCGCCATCGTAAACCCTTCGTGTTGTCAATGTGCTTGCCATACAAATCGCTGACCCCTGTGTTTTGCCTTCACCCTGACCCCAAGACCCGAGGAGTTTCGATTTACTTGGTGAGATAAGGGCCCCTGGTAGCAGTTCTATCTGAAGCAATCCCAATGATTCAGTCCCCCATTCCCAACTAGGCATGAGTAAGTAATGCGTTAACCCCAAACCCTCAAACCCTGCTCCAGAAACCCCGATCACATACAGCCCTTCCGCCAGCAGCGATTTTCCAGAATCATTCCCAACCCTGCCCTCGAAGCCCTATCAGCCGTCTCTCCCTCACCTCTTTACCCAGAAAGCCAAAATCTCTTCATTGAGGCATCTGTCCTAGATCATATAAGGATTTCTTGTATTGCTGAAGGATATACTCCATGCATTAAGGGATGGTGTTGCTGGTTGGTAGCAGGGAGTCGGCAAATCGATCCGTGTAGTAGCCCCTGTATAGACTCGTTCAACATGGTGCTCGTAATTTCCATTTTCCCCTTCATTCCCTCATTCTCTACTAACAACTGACGAGCTTAACCCTAGACAGAAACCCTTTACATGTCCTGGCAACTCCTCCAATTTCTGTTTAATCCTGCATTGGATTTTCCATGTCGTACCGTACGCCCGACACCGCCCTACCACGAATACGGTTCCTGCAGCTGGGACCACCGCAAATGGCCCTGAGTGCTTGGTAGCTCAGATGTAAGGTTAGCAGGCCCCTGGGACCTCAGACGGGCCTTGAGGAGTTTTGCGGTTCCCAATGAAACTTCAATTCAAGATTCTTCCATAAGCGGACGTTCAGGCAACTGAGTTAGGTCCTGAACCCCAGAAAGCAGGTGTGGATTGCTCGACCACAAGCGGCTTGTGCCAAGTTACCCGAAATCCTGAATCCTAACCCCCAAACCTTACCCTAAGCCCTAAACCCTAATATTAAACACTACATAGGGGTAATATGGGATATTGAGGCTTTATAGGGTTTATATTGAGATAATGGAAAATATAATGGAAACTACTACTTAATCCCAGTGCCCCTTTTGTAGATAGAATATGGGGTATATGGGGATCTTATTATAGTATACCCAAAGCCATATTCTATCTACTTAAGGGGGACTATAAACCCTAATAACCTGTATGTATTCCCTAATTTCCATTTCATTTTCCATTTTCTTTTCCATTTGATTCTCCATTATTGGGGTTATATCTACTTAAGGGGGACTATAATCCCTAACTGGACGCAGTCCAGGCCTGCCTCACCTCCGTCGCCTGCGTCAACATCGCGGGGACCAGCCTCGGCTTGAGGGGCCCGGATGGATCCATGGTGCAGGTAGGGTTGCTGGGTTTCATGGTTTTAGTGGTTTTAGGGGTTTAGGGGTTCAAGGGGATAAGGGTTTTGGGGTTTAGGGTTTAGGGCAGGCGCCGCTGGGGAGTCGAGATTGGCGTTTTTCAGGTTTGGGATTCTTTTTGGGTCTGGAGGGCTCGGATTTGGGCTTCAACTAGGGCTTGGAGTTCGGGTGATGACAGGCTTAGTAGGCTTTCCTGTAGGTTTCGTGGGTCTACGGAGCAGCCAGCAGTGGAGGCAATGGAGACTAGACGTGTCAACCGAAGGGAACAATATTTTGTGTTCCACCCCTGGTATGTCATGACTCAACATGTCAGGGTTGTGCTGGAGTGTCTTGAGCGCGCGTTGAGGCGTAGGAGTTGCAGGATTGGTGATGCCCTGCCTTAGGCCCACCAACGGTGAATTATCTGAGAGTTCACGTTTTAATCCTCAGTCATCCTGATGTGCATGATTGCGTCTTAGGCCTCATCAAGACGTCACGCGTTTTGCCCTTATTTTGGAATCTTTGTTAGACGAGTTGCACGTCAAAAAATGCAGGCCGCTGACGGAATGCACAAGCAGAGCCCTGGCTGACATGGGAGATTTTAGGAATGGGGTGGCTGTCCTTAGACCAGGATTCCTGGATTTAAGCCATCCTGATGCGCAGTTTTCTGGACATACCTCCATAAACCCTCAACCTTCTTGTGGGTGGCGATGTTGAAAACCCACGAGATGGGACTTGTGATGTCGCGCTCCCGCACGGGGTAGGGTTCGGAGTCGTAATTTGAGCAAATGTATATATGGGGAGTATTTAAGGGGGATACTAGGAGTTCAGTAAGACTATAGCTCATGTGGCGTTTTGGGAAAAAAGAGTTATGACTTGTTGAATGGTCTTGTCCTCCAGTCCTCCTACTGGCCCTTTTGAGTAGCAAATCAGGCCAATGCCTAAATGCCGTGATTCGTGACACGCATACGCCAGTCGAGTTTTTTTGGTGCCTTGAGTCAGGTTCGAGGCTTTTGCTAAGCTCCGCACCAGAATATTTGGCATAAGGGTTCTATGAAAGGGGGAGGTGTCAGTGCAGATAGATGGCCAGGAGAGAACGGATATTCTGGTCTTTTACCGCCGGCATGGTCGCGTGCTGCTTGGTTTCTCGGCTGGCAACATGAATTTTGGATTTCGAGCCTGCCATCATTTGAGCGATCACCGTAAAAAAGTTATATTGGGGTTATATTGGGATGAGAGAAAAAAAGAAAATGGAAACTATTATATTATCATGGGGTACATATGGGGATTATACCCAGCCACAACCATGTCACCGTCAGCTTCACTTGATGCAAAAGGCCACCCTCGTGCTGGCCTGGGTCAAGATGCAGTGACTTGGTAATATTGGGCCTATATTAGGGCTATAGGGGTTATATAGGGGATATAGGGTTATATTCGGATTCTATTAGGGGTATGCTAGGGCAATTAGGGCTAAATGAATAGTACCTGACCCCTACCTTCTGATTTAATCTCAAAGGTTTTGTTTCCGCTGCAAGAGACATAAAGCTTGAAATGAACCATGGGATCAAGGACTGTCACCGCGGTGCTTTGCACTGCGATTGTGTGCTGGGGCACGGTCACAGGACTGAACTGAAGCCGCCACTGCAATGCGCATTCGCAGAAGTTGCTTGCTGTTGATGTCCTGGAGCTGGGCAGGAGCAAGAACGTCAATGCGCGTCCGGACTCTTGGGAAATTTCACAGACCTGCTCGCTTGAAAAGCACGTACGCCATGTCAGGGTTCGCGAGCGGTGCATTCAAACTGCCGTCATTTCCACAGTGGATGCACGCATGGAAGTTTTACAATAGTTTACTTGCACACACCTCTTAATGGCGACCGCTAGGATCTTGCTGTGATCCCTTTATCCCTGGGGTGCTCAGAGGTCTTCAACTTTGAGCGAATGCAAGGAAACTCTTCCAGTACAAGGAGACCGAGTCGGCCAAGGTAGATGATGTGCCACTTGGCCTGTTGTGGTGTTGAGGGACGGTTCTGCGGGATTCCTTCCCAATATTAGGGGTACCAATCTGGGGCTCCTTAAAAAGAGGATCATAGTATTTGGGGGTCCACATTGGGGTCTCCCTAATGAAGGAAACTACCATGTCCAGTGTTGAGTAGTAGCAGGAATATCCGGAAATGGTAGTATTGAAGCCTAGGATTCAGGGTTAGAATTAAGTGGCCCCGCCCGGGAGAGAGTGAAATGAACAATGCAATAGAAACTGGGGGCTTCAGGTTTCCAACATGGGAATACTTATTTTGGAGAATGATTACAAAAGGGGTCCAGACGGTATGCGGGTCATATGCTGGTAATAGGGTCCTCATTTCGGGAGTTTTCAAGAGCAAAAAAAACAGAAACTTGTGAAAGCCCGTCCAAAACTCCGGACTCGAACCCTATACAAGTTCTATTAAACCTAAACCCGAAAGCCCTAAAGCCTTTAAACAGAAAAACTATAAGGCTTAGCTCTGAAACCGTGGGCCCGGAATCCTTCGTCCGACAGCTGGGCGCCGCTGGCCTGCGCCGAGTTTAGGGTCTAGGGTTTAGGGTTCAGGGTTGAGGGTTCAGGGTTTAGGGTTCAGGGTTTAGGGCCATCCTCCGTGCTTGGGGGATTTGGGGGAGAGGTAGTTTTATTGGAGAAAATGGATAACAAGACGAAACTTAGAAAGATGTTTCAAGGATTCAGGATAGATTCGATGAGGTGAGGTTCAACATGCTCCTTTACGTGAGTGCATGTAAAGGTGATCAGGGACATTGCTTAGTGGTTCTGAAAAGTGGGTGTCAATTTGCGTGGGTTCTTCTCAAAGCTAGGGTAACCCCCCCAAATGTCATCCAAAGAATGGCCTTGCATTGTAAGAAGCCCAACAAAAGACCTACCACCAAAAAAAAAAACTCAGAATTTCTGTCCTTAGAAAGTGGGTGCGAGTTGGGCACCAACAGACCCGCCGCTAAAAGGCTGCGCCCAAATCAAAGAAACACCGCCGAGGACCGCTCCACCACCAACCAGTAAGGCTTATGAAGCCTCTGTAAGGTTTAGCAGCTCCCAACAATTCTTCATAAGGTCCCTATTGTCGGTGCCCACTTACTGGGAGGGCCATGATGCCCTTATGAATCAAGCTGAGCATCTCAGCCGCGGCCGTTGATATGGTTCTTAGTCCCTCCCCTCATTCACTGGCCCTGCTCTCATGTCTGGGCGAACCTGCCCTTTTGCGCCTAATTATTACTATTACCCATACTCTTACTATTACTTCTACTATTGATGCAAACAATTGCTGCAAATGCACCAGGTCGATAGTGACACGCTGGTCCAGCTGCTTGGCTCGAGCTTGTCAAAGTTCAAATATCAGGGTTATATTATGTAAATGTATATAGACATCATGTACGGATATTATAGATATTTTATAGGATAATATTTCGGGTTAGATCAGGGCTTTATTATGTAGATTTATATGGGCGTTGTATAGGGATATAGGTTATAGATAGGATAATATTTGGGGTTATATCAGGGTTACAATGGGGTTATATTGGGATAATGGAAAATCAAACGGAAACTACTACAGTATAGTGGGGTTGTTGTATTCGGGATATATTTTGGAGTGCAGTGCGCCCAGTGGAAAATCCGAACAGAATCCCCAAGTCCACCTCCACTCTCCCGGTAGAATCAGCGGACTTTAGGAATCTACCTTCCCGGAAACTAACAAAAAGGGCCCTATAAAGACTACAGTCCCTTTAAAAGGGGGTTATAGGGGTTTCCATGTTAGTTGGGGGGAGCGTACGGGTTCCAAGCACTTTGCATCAGCTGCACACTTGCAGATTTAGAGCCCCGGAACTAAGACTTCTGGCAAACATCCGGCAGCGGCGATCAGAGGGAGACCTGCCTCCGATTTGAAGCTGACCCCGGGGCCAAGCAGTGAGCAGCCGTCAGCTGCAAGCACCGCTCATGTCTACCTAAAAGCTGAATGTGAGAACGACATACCTAGTAGCTTACGCTGCTTGGGGCTTATGTTTTTCAGAAGGTGATGGGCAGTGATGCCTAGTAGATTAGACTTACTAACACTGCACAAGCACATTACTGCAAAATCCTCCAGAGGTGCTGCAAGAGAGGATCTAGACTTTAGAACGTTCGGCCACTCGCGTGCAAGACGGGGAGGAGCACGCACTGTTTTTGAGGTGGCCTGCAAAACAGACTCAGAGACCTGCCCTGCAAAAGCAGCGCCGGAGAAGAGATGTCAAAAAAGGGAGCGCTCGCCAGCACGGGGCGCAAGCTTCTTTGATGCAGACATCGCTGCGGCTTTGGTATGTGGCTTTCAGCTCTTTGCAGGCTTTACTCCTGGTTGCCTTGGCAAGAAGAGAAGGGAGCTGCTCTGAGCTTGTGCTGCTATTATTATGCTCACGAATACTACTACTACTACTACTACTACTCCTACTCCTACTCCTACTCCTACTCCTGCTGCTGCTGCTGCTACTACTACTACTACTACTACTACTACTACAGCAACCATTTCAACGAGCATTACTAGTACTATTTCCACTATTTTTTTTGGCCCAGTCTTCGGTCTTGGCCTTACGCAGGGGGGAGTGGATTTTCAAAGGGTGATCTAGTACGTGAGGGCTGAGTGCTGATGCATAAACATGTGGAACAGCTGCTGTGACTCCGTCTCAGTGGAACTCAGGCTCCATGCCATGATTGTGCGTCGGCAGGCCACAGGGACACCAGAGGCTGGGCACTAAGTTCCAAGCGCAAAAATATGAATAAATGTACATACATACATACATACATACATTAATTCATTCATTCATTCATTCATTCATTCGTACATACGTACAATATATATACACGTTTGCATAGAACATACTCACCCGCCCCTCCACGACACGCGCAAATGTGGAAATGTCTTCGGCTCTCTACAAAACAGTTCAAAATAAGATTGCTGGCGATTGCTTCCTGGAAGGACCGCAGGTACACACAAACTTTGAGTTGGAAGTAACTCATATTTCACATAATCCTCAGACTGTCCTCAATTGTAAACATTACCCGGTCAAAATTAATCAAATAACATGTGCGAGTTTCGTTATCCGCCGAAGAGCACTTGACTCGATCAACAACCTCAGCAACATTATAGGCATTCCACAAGCTGATAGGGAACTGCATATGGGGCCTCATGAGAACCAATTAGCAATTCCACACTCTTGGACAGCCCTGACATGAACTCTACTTCAACACGACTTCTTAGATTGAATTGAGGCTTCACTAATGCTTGCATTGCATTTGTTTCTATGTAAAGACCAAATACAAATCACACACCCCTAATCTGATCAGGAATTCCATCCAGTCTTGATACATCATTGTTTTACATACAACGAACTTGGAAATCAGTAGGAGTTTCTTCGCGGCCTGTTGAACTGTATATAGAACATATTCAAGCCTGAACGGCATATCAACTAAGTCCTGGAATGTGCTTAATTCTGTTGAGATCGACCTGAAGTCTGCCAAGCCGACAAAGCCAAACCTGACCAAATACTGGCATGTCCTTAAGTCTGGAAAAATGTGAGGTCCTTCATGCTATAAGGGCCGTTTACTTGAATCATTTTCCGTTTCAGAAAAAAACCTCCTTAATTCTATAGAAAGATCCACGAATTGCTCGGGTGCCCTAAGTAAGATTGTTGTTACGGACTACTTCGGCTTCGGTTTTGCAATATCACCAAGTGTCGGAGTGCCTTTAATTCCACATGAAACCTGATACCAACGTTTCTTTCTTCATAATACTAACAATAACAAACAAAAAATCTAACAATACCAGCAATACGAATATCGATGACAATGATAACTGCTCAACATCAAGTAGAAATTCCAGGAATATCCTTAGTTCTGTATGGAGCCTATATCCGCTTATTTTGGACCTAGTTTCAAAGTCTGCCCAGTGCCGGCTAAGTTCATAAGGGATTCCACGGTCATATAAGGTTTGCATGCTACATAAATTCAACTCCAATTGATCAAAACTTCTGCTCAGGCTTAGCCCCTGATTCTAGACGGCAGATTCCATGGATTCCGGAATGCTATATCAGAACCCTATAGTCCCCCTTCAGTAGATAGAATATGGATTTCGGCAAGTATAGTAAGATCCCCATACACCCCCATATTTTATCTAGTTCAGGGGGACTATACTCCCTAAACCCTTAACCCCAAACCCTAAATTGTAGTTTCCCTTTTCCTTTCCAACCTCCATATTCTATCTACTTAAGCCCTAAACCAGGCCACGTCTGTTTTGGTCTGGTCACTTCACCAGGTGCTGGGTTGCCGTGAATTCTGAGTTACAGTTACTGCCTAGATTTCCTGTAATTATATGGGGCAGTTCCACCCAATTCAGGGAAGTCCTACTTCCAGACATCTAGTGAATGTGCAGCAGCAATCCCATTTATTATTGGAATGACCCTTGTCACAGACATCTCACCAAATCTTGGAAAGATTTGGAGTTTATGTGATGAAGCCTATTAAAATAAAAAAAAAAAAAAGCAGTCACATCAATCAAGAGCCAAGAGCCTTTACTTGATACGTCGGCGTTGAGTTTATGCTAGTAGGATTTCATCAATTCTTGCAATATCCTTGTTGCTGTATGAACCTGCAGCCAGTCTATTTGGAGGTCCTAGAAGATACCGCCTTCTATCTCACACCCAGCTCAAGTCAACTGGACTCCACTGTGTCTCTGTGTCTTGGAGCATCCTAGCTTGTATGTACATATGGCACATGTGAAGCTGGAGGCTCTGACTTCCGTATATAATCCACTTAAAGGCTTCCAAAATCATGAGCGATCACAAATTCTTCAAAAAGTCTTTAATTGCAGATAACAACTGTTGGTCCCAGAAAGGTCTTGGACCTACTTGTATTACGAAATGGCTCCAAACTTTATCATGTAACTCATATAACCACAAACGCCACAAAAACAGTTTGTCGATGTTTTGCACGTTTTCAAGCAACATTGTGCAACCAACAACTAGCCGTGTTCCATGGTGCTGGTCAGCTTTACGTGCTAAACCCTCGAAAACTCGAAGGTTTGCATGAAACAAAGACTGTTGCACATCAAAGAAATACTACACGCGAAAATTGTAAGAACTAATGTGTTACCATTGTTGTTTAGGCACTTTTTTATGACCAAAACCGCGAAAGAAGCCAAAATGTGTTTTTGCATGAAAACATTGCCTCGGGTATGCACAAAAACCACCAAAAGCCAAGGGATAGCAGCATCCCGAGGGCCAAATCTTTCAAAAAACCTAAACATAAGAGTGGCGCGTGTCATGGGGTGTGACCCTATTGTATGTGCGTATTATGTGTGTATATATGAATATACCATAAATGTATACGTGTGTGCGCGCGGGCGTGCAAACGTGCATACTTGTGTGTGCGTAGCTGCGTATAGCCGCATTTGCATCTGAAAGACGGCTTACTCCCCTGGGACTGCCAGGTGATTTTCCGAACTTCTTCTGTAGTCTTGACAACTGGGCTATGACGCGCGGAAAAAGTGCAGACACGCCGCCTATCATGTTTCGACCAGATGCGCAGTAAGGTTGTAGCTTGTGAAGGCTCACCATGCTTGACAAAGCAACCTTGCACGTGGAAGAGGGTGGAAGTATGCAATGTGGATATTGGAATCCCCGCACAGCATGAAGAACAACGTGAGATGTCATGTGCAGCATTGCGGTAGCGATGTAAACAAATAATCTCTCCTGCCACCTACAAGACCGGCGCCACAATGTCGCCCTTGCTTTGGGTGGTCGGTGGCTTGTGGCCTTAAGGCTGCAAGAAGTGGTGCACTCCAGTATGCTTTCTGCACTAGCCGAGCCAGTGAATCAAGTGCCTAAAGCATACCACAGTTACAAGCTCAGGCCCAAACCTCAAGCCACACGCTGGTCATTGAACAGCCCCTTCCAAGACTAGATGTGGCGTCATTTCTAAGTGTGAGACCAGCTTAATCGTTGCATGACAGTCCGAAGATTAGGTGGAATAGGCTGTGATGCTGAGGGCGGCAATTGGCGCCCAAGCTCTTGAATGTACTGGCCCTGACTGCATCAGCAGGACTAGCTTTCAGGGGACGCTGTAGGTGAAGGTTGCGCGGACAGCAGTACCGCAGGCTGGAAAGGTAGTCATGTTGGAAAAGTGGGATGGCACGCAGCGCGCAGCTAAGCCAACCTCCTCAGCGGTTCACATCATGTCACGACTTGGCTTTAAGTTTCAGTGATGCCTGCAATTGGAGTGCCCGAAAGTCAGGCGGTTGCTCTGTTTGTTTGGACCTGCATCTTTTCGAGTACCTTTTCAGAGGCCCATCCTCAGACATATGAGTGCTTCAATCAGAAAGCCCAGATCATCGCGGACTAGCAGCCAGTTCCCGGGTCTCATTGAGCATTACAATCTGGCTGCTGTAAGCCATGAGCGCCAGTAGAAGATGGGTTTACTGCGTTAAGTACGGAATGTAGCTACGGTCGGGGGGGTCTTTGATACAAAAGACGTGGGGACAGGTGGAGTGGATGTTGCGCCATCCATGGGTGGGGTGGGGACCTTGGGGGCAATTTCGGCTAGGCATCTTGCTGCCATATTATGAGTACGTCTGCCATCATAGTTGAAGGCTTGGTGTCACATGGCACCTAGACGCCCAGTCCTCCATCATCAGGCTAGGATGGCTAGAGGAGGCTAGAAAACTGCGCTTAGCCCCTTCGAGCTTGAGCGTGTGATGCAGGAGTTGGAGTTGCCCCAAGCAGTGCAACCCTTCGGATACCAAGCTCCATAGCTTTGACTTCAGATACCACGAGGGGAGGTGCATGGAGCTCATCCCCTGGACGCTGAGAAGCAAGATGGCACACTGACCACTGCCTGAGAAGATGAATGCAAACCCCTTGCAGCTGTTGATGAAGACTTTTGGATGCCCATATATGCATGTGTATACACACAGATATATATATATATATTTATATGCACACATATATATATATATATGTACATTTATATATATATACATACGTGCGAAAATTGCATACCAAAACCCACGAATGCAGCACAGACTAAATGAGCCTGTTTGGAAGCAAGGAATGGCAGCTCCATGCAGATTGATCTAGACTTGTGGAGTCTTGCCTGGCATTCATCAGCCATTTGGAGCAACAAAGTTTTGTTGACCAATCCAAGTCCAAGTGACCAAATGAACCCCGTGTAGTTGTCCTTTCTAGGATGCGTGTAGACTCCTCGCAGAGCCCCCAGAAAAGGCAGATTGGATAAGGTGCGCAATGCCGGGTACTCGACGTTGCCGGGATTTCTGGTGCCGCAAGCGGAGGTGCCTGGAGCAAAGAGAAACAGGTTGATCAGTGAGCGGCCGAGGAAGGCCTAGGCAATCTTGATTCTGATGTTGGAATACGTTGCCTAGGGAATCCTGGCTAGGTTCTGGTATTTACACGGGAGGGCAGGGAAGTACGGAAAAGCGATGGGCGCAATTACACTTGACGCTTCGCCGCTCGCTGCAGGATTGGCTGTGACAACATGAACCGGCTGCCTGGCCAAAAGAGAACGCGTATGGGCAGTTCCCAAAATTAGGGTTCCACTTTAGTACGCCTAAATATGAGGTGTTTTTGATTATATGTATATATATATATATTCAAAAGGGGCCCTCAATTTTGAGAACAACCCATATAGTCGTTGACATGAAATCCATCTGCAGTTCTAGTAAACTGTTTCCTTTTTGGTGGCAGATCTATTCTCAGGGGGCAAGGGGTTGCCAGGGTATTGGGGTGGAACTGATAGTTTCTTACACGGTGAAGTGTGCTAAATCCCAAAAAAGACCTGCAACAGGTCCTTCCTGTCTCTAGTTCCCATGAACTCCAGAGAAGGCCCCCAACCAGGCCCCAGAGACAGCCAGAGACTTCCCCAGACGCTCTTCCCAGGTATGGGGCAAGAGGAGTGATATCCTCCATGGGATTTTGCCCAGTGCCGCCTCAGTACTCAGATCTCATGTTTGAGCAGCTGGGCTCTGATGACTTTGCGGCATAAGGAATTCGGGATAAAGGTTTAGGGTGTAGGGTTTAGGGACGAAGCTTGAAATTTTGTGCCCAAACAGGAGTACCATGAGCCCCCCCGTGTCCTCCTCCTGACCTTATCACTGCCGAAAGCCTAGCACTAACAACTTGCTAGTTGTAGCACCCACATAAGTACTGTCAAGTGGGGCGTGCTTTCTTACTTTCTGGAGCTGGCATCCACAAGCAACCGCGATAGCCTCAGGAAAATTATTGGGCAAGACATACCACTCAAGAGCTGGTTGTGTAAGCGGCATGGAAAAGGGTTTGGGTCAGGCTGAATCCCAGAATCTATTGAGAGCAAACTCCGGGGTAGGCAATCCTTCCATAAGCTTTTGGTATACGGAGAAAAAAGATGAACACACATATATATATATAATATATACATACGTATGTGGTTGCGTGCTGGTGGACCCTCCCCTGTGGTGTGGTTGGGCTTGAGTCTCGGGGATGATGAATAAGATAATGTTCTACATGAGCACTGGTAGAACGAGAGGTAGAAGGCTTATATGAGGAAGACGTTTAATCTTAAAAGATGCAGGTATAGAGACGAAATTTGAAGATTTCTAGCGCATGCGGAATGGTGGAGATTAAATGATGGTTTTATGAAAAGCGAGACCCGTATCCACCCTGTGGCCGGGGCCGGGTGGAAGGGCCAGAACGCATAATACACAAACATATTTAGCTCATTTAGCTCCATTCCAAGCCTGCTTTATCGTTCACATGCATGCGCTATGTTCGTCCAGAGCTCAGTCTTGCTGAAATCATTGAAATTGCGCAGCTAGCCTTTGTGGGCAAGGAAGCTGCGCAGCTAGGAAATTGATACGTGGTCATGATCAGATCGCTTGCCAACAAGAGAGCCTTAAGAATAGTATGCAAAGAAAAAATAGTGATGAGGGCAATCAATCAGTTGCCTGCAGATGGGGCAAGGCATTGCCACTGGGTTTGCAAGCGCGGTGCACCCTTCGTCCGATGCAAGTACGACTTCGACCGCCACGGCAAGCACGGGATACAGTAACTTGGCAATGCTCGGTCATGATCAGCACACTTATCCTCAAAGCGCAGCCATTTGTTGCTTCTATTCGTCAACACCATTGCTGCTGTTCCTACTCCGGCGAATGAAGCACCTGCAGAAGAAAGCAACAAACCAGGCGGATAAGCATCAGCCGATACAAGCAACGGACAGCAACAGAATACAGTACAGACACTCAGACGGAGCCCAGCTATTTGTGACCATCAATAGAGACACTTGAGCTAGACAGGTATCCAGGGTACCTGAGAGGTGGCTTGTTGCCTAGACACCGTTGTGCGGGGTGCCCATGCTGCCCAAGGTCAAGACTGGAGAAGTGCTGGGTCCAGGACAGCGAATATTGGGATAACAATGGAAAAGAAAGTGGAAACTACAGTAGTATATTGGGGTTATATTGGGATAATGCAAAAAATGGAAACTATTGTAGTATATTGAGGTTATATTGGGATAGCGGCAAAGAAAATGGAAACTACTATAGTATATTCTTTTCTGCATTGCTGCCGTAAAGGCTTCTCAAAGCCAGCACATTTACATGTTGCATCAGCTTCCACAGTTTGCTTGGTTGCGAAGATGTGGTGCTAAGAGCATTCACAAAGATGTGCAGCATGGTTCAGGAGACTTGCCAACATGGGCATTCACGTACGATCACCACGGCATGCAATGCCGAGGGCCGCGAAAGCACGTCACCACACGCACCTTCGAAGGCATTGAGGAAGACTAAGCCTCGGCAAATATGATGACGTCTGAGTGGTGCATGTTATCCGAACATAACCCACATGTACTATAGTAGTTTCCATTTTCTTTTCCATTATCCCGATATAACCCTATATTCATATATCCCTTACCCTGTATAATCCTTATTTTATTCGCGGCAAGCAGTCTGCAAATTGGCAAGCCTCAGAGCTTTGGTGCTGTGTTTTGCTTTGTCTTGACAGCGATGCTTGTAGAACAGGATATAGTCCCCCATAAGTAGATAGAGTATGGTGTATATGGGGACCTTATCAAATACCCAAAGCCATATTCTATCTACTCAAGGGAGACTATAACTCTTCCAACTCTTGCGTCGCATAGCCAGTCCCAGGCCGATGTGCTGGGATTTGCGACCCTGATGGTTCCTGCGGGTAGCTTCCAGGCCAACCCCGGGTTAATGTAGACCCCTGATGTATATAAAAAAACACACACACACAAACCTCTCCTTAATATGGATGATAATAGGGATCCTAAATGATCCTAATCTTGAGGCCCTTAGGGAGAGGGGGTTTATTAATCATGGGTCTACATTCAGACTTGTGGCTTCGGGTCTGAGGGCTAGAAACGACATCGAGGGGGTTGCTTGGGTTGGTACTAATTATTCAGGCCATTACTTGGGTTTTAGAAGGATACTTTGTCTAATCTGCTGTGGAAAAAGGACAAAGCACTGGCCATTGACAATTAATCTACCCTCCCAGTCCTGCTGTAGCTGGGGCATTCCATCCCGCATTTATTATCAATTTTAGTCTTCAATCCCCATACGAATCGTCACAGGGCTCCTCACAAACCCTAGAAAACTTTATCAAGCACTGGTCTCAAAACTCAAATGCTAGACTTGAGCTTCTGCACCTAGACCTTAAAGCCAAAACCTTAAGTCGGAAAAAGGTGCAAGAAAACAACAACTTAAGCCCCCCTAATAATCAGTAGATAGTGCTACCACGCAGAATCAGACTGTGTACACGTTTGCCGCCAGCCGTAGTGGGTGGCGAAATCTCCGAGCTAATTTTGTCAGGTGTCACATGCTCGACTTGCGAATGCGACTGGAGCAGTGACATTCCCCTAGCTCTGTGCCCT
>CAJNIZ010025681.1:0-51179 GCA_905231905.1 Symbiodinium pilosum
AGTTTCCATTTTCTTTTCCATTATCCCCATATTTTCCCAATATGTTTCTTACCGCAGTTGATGTCGTCCATGCCCTGCACATGTCGACCGGAGAGCTGGAGTGACCTGCGCTTCAAAGTGGGCCTGGGGGCTGTTCTACAGCCGCTGGGACAAGCGCTGAAATCCTATTGTCTCAAGAGTGGGGCCTGAGTGGTCCGTGGACAAAATTTCCACCAGTGACTCTGCCAGCACCTCAACAGCCTCAACAGCCAACAACTTAAAAACCAAGCCCAAGGTAGCAGCATGAATAGATGAGTAATAGATGAAATATTGAGCCTGAAATATTGAGCCTGTTGTTCTCCCCACTAGTGTGCCTGCACTCACACAAGTGCAACAGCTGGGCAAAGCATAATGAACTCACCCGAACTCACCTCAACTTTTGGATTATCAGAGCAGATACTACCAAATCCGCTGAACTTCAAGTTCTGAAACAAATGTGACATGGTCAGCAGCAGTTCTTATGCTACCCCAGACGATGTCAGAATCTCCTGCAGAGACCCGAATGTGGACCTTGTCGTGTTTTTTCTGGTCTCACGAGGACCCCGCAGAAGAGGAACCTATAGGACTTCTACTGAAGCCATGACAGGCTCAAAAGATCGCGTCCGGCGATCCAACTTTTAGGCCCATGGCTGCCCTGTGCTTCCGGCAGGCCCATGGGAGCAGTAGCGCCAGCACTGCAGGTGTTGTCACATGCTGTTGTAGCAGTAACAGCAACAGTACCAGCGACAGCAACTCCAACAACAACATCGAACTTGGAATGTGCGCACGCTCAAATTGGCTGTGATCATCAAGATGCCATCACGTAGCTTCTTGATCTGCTGCAGCTACCAAAGAAACGAATAGGTTCAGGCCACAAAACCGTCTAAGCCAGGATGCCAAGACTTGGAAATCCCGAGGAAGGATCTAGAAGCTGTTCTTCAATGCATGTCAGAGACTACCTTGGAGGCACATTCTTCACAACCGCATCTTCCCTAATTACCAGGTGTACATGGTTTTTTGGTTTTACAATTGGTGCTCGGAATCTCGTGTAGGACCATACAAGCCGTTGTCGTGGGAGCCTACTGCACTGATCTTATCCCTTTGCTACAGAAGCCCTGAACCCTAAATAGTAGCGGTTCTTTGCACGCACATGCCTAAATAGTAGTTGCCATGTTCATTCCCATGATCCAAACATATCCCCCATATATTCGCTATATTATCCCGATATACCCCCTATGCTCCAACTATATCCCGAACGTATCCGCTACACTATCCCAACATACCCCCTGCACCCCCTATATATTTGGAGAATTTCAGCGCTGGGGTAGGCCAAGGGGTCCTTCCGCCTTCTCCGAGTTCCTCCACTGCGTGCAGCGGTGGGGAAGCCCAGGGCGGGGATATCTAGGGGTTATATAGGGATATATAGGGATAATGGCAAAGAAAATGGGAACCACTATATTATAATAGGGTATATGTAGGGGTTATATAGGGATGATGCCAACATTTGCAAGGAGAGATTAGTTTAGGGTTTACGCGTTAGCATTCAGTGTGTAGCGACTTCTGGCTGAGCGATTGCGGGTGTTTAGGGTGTAGGGTAGGAGGTTTTTGCAAGAATGAGGTTGTGCCAGGTAATAGTGGTATAATAGCCTAATACAATCCTTACTGTCCCTTATAATGACTGTTACTGGGAGGGGGGTCCACCTAACACGGAGTGTAAGGATGGTCTTGGTGCTTCCGAGCACGGATTCTATAAGGGCCAAGTGGCAAACTGCAATGTACGTGCTATAACTGCCTCCAAAAGCATCGCAAGCCCACATCTTATCATATTCCCTTGCCACTGTAAAAGCCCTTCAGACTGAGACCACCAGAAATGGACCGTGAAGCCTGGACCCTGAACCCAAATAGCTACCATTTTGAATCAAAAGCATGCTCATCGATGCCATGCTTCGACAATTGTCTAAGATCATGGAGTCATCTTAGCCGAAGAAAGACTATGAAACGGTGAGTACCAGTGATTCCACTACGTAACCAGTCATGAGGCCCTGGCAAGGCGGTGGTTTGCCACAGCCTCAGATCCTCAGCTCGAGCAGTGGCTGACCCAGGGTTTAAGGTTTGGGGACTGGATGTGGTTTGGGGTTCACAGGCTATGGCCCTTAGGATTAATTAGCACTTGGGGCGAAGAGTTTAAGGATTGCAGCAGCTTACGTAGTCCCACTACATGGAGACTTCTAGACTGCTTCGGGCAGAGGAGGCTCCGCTTCCAGAATAGGCTCAATTCATGTGGGCTCTCTTCCCTCCCTCGCTTTGTATAAGTCTTCACATTCCGACCCAAAGGAAATGCTAGCTAACTCGTTTTTGGTAGTGCGCACAAGAAGCTTTAAGCTGTAGGGCTGCGATTCAGGTAGCCATAGTCTAAACTCCGTTAAGGGGGTTGTCTAGGGAGTATTATAGGGGTTACTAAGGGGGATATTAGGAATGTAGACAAATGAAGGTGGCAAGGAGTCCTTTGCTAAGTTTCAAGAGGGGTGACTGAGCTGAACAGAAGTAGGGTGACAAGGTAGTTTTGTAAAACTCGGCGCACCAAAACTGCTACTGAAAGCGTTGATGTCTCAGCAAAGAAACAGTGTCATCACAAATCCTCGAACTTCGAAAGCAATAGCACGCTCACCAGTTCCCAATTGCCAACAGCCAAGACAAGGAAGACAAGCCGTACATCATGTACCTAGACCCTTCACCTACCCTCTATTAGCCCTAAAGTACCTATTATTTGGGGCCATTTATCCCCAACAAAAGGTACTACTTGGAGGGTCAGGGGCACTTAGTAAGTAGCTTAATGATTAGGATAACTTAGGTTACTATATGGGTTATAGGGTTTGTTAACCTACTTACTAAGTCCCCGTGACCCTAAACCCTAAATGTCCATTTTCTTTTCCAATACTTACTAAGGCCCCCCGACCCTAAACCCTAAACCCTAAACCCTAAACCTACCTACTAAGTCTCCCCGACCCTCTAAGTAGGAAGGTCTTAGTCGACTTCAAACGCCTTGGCTTTCTCTGAGGCAGGGGCAGAAACCCATGGAGGCGACGACATCCACAAGGCCCGGCATGAGATTCTCAATTTTCACTGTTTATGTACTATTGTCATTAGAATTAATAGGTTTTTTTGCTATTATTATTATAAGTGAATATGACTGTCATTATGATCCCTTTTGATTATGAGTACGAGTATCATTGTTACTACTTACATTCTATATTGTTATTGCTACTATTACTTTGGAGGTTTCCTGTGGTTTCTAGGCATGCTTTCTTGTCAATGGGCTGCATGGGTTGTACAGCGCTTACATAGGGGTATGCAAGCATACCTCAAGTAGAAGATTTCATGCGGATGATGCTGGGGATAAACAAAGCCTCTCATAAGATTCTTCGTGCTTTGCCCGAACCGTTCAACAGATGTCCGTTCTAGGAGATGTCCAAGCCTAACATCACAAGCCTCAGCTTCTTTACAGCTTCCAAACTCGCTATGTACATCAGGGATAGGGATAGATAGCTCTCTTTTGCAGATGTTGATTTGGTAGTTTCCCTCAATAGGGGACCCAAAATAGACCCCGAAATATTATGATCCTTATTATGGGGACCCCGAAAAAGGTATCCCTCAGTTTGGGCAACCCCGTTTCTGCTGGTGACTGGGGGCTGGGACCTGGGGACAGAAGGCAGACTCTCTTTTGGATACAGACTTTTTCCCTCAAACCCGAAATCCTAAACCGTTAACCCTATAAACCCTAAGCCCTACAGCCTATAAACCTTAAGCCCTAAACGCTGTAATCCCTAAGCCCTAAACCCTATAAGCCCTAAACTCTATAAGCCCTAAACCCTGTAAACCCCTGGCCGAAAGCCCTGGAAATCCTAAGCCGAAACCCTATAAACCCTAAACCCTTAACCCTATAAAGCCTAAACCCTATAAACCCAAAACCCTATAAACCCTGAGCCCTAAACCCTATAAACCCCAAACCCTATAAACCCTAAACCCTATATACCCCAAACCCTACAAACCGTAAACCCTAAACCCTGTAAACCCTAAACCCTATAAGCCCTAGGCCCTAAACTTGCGTTGCTGCCTAAGACCATTGCTCCGGATACCCCAGCGGATTTGAGGCCGATCTCACTGGCCTCTCATGTTGCTAAGTCCTTCGCACGAATGCTGATGAGTCGAATGGCCGGATGTCTCCAGCCCACAGGGGTCATGCAATGTGCGTCGAGAGGAAGGCAGGCTGCTGATGCCTTCTGGGCGGTCAAACAAATATTCCACTTGGTTCGCGAGTGGGGAGTCCCGGCAGTGGTCTTGAAGGTGGATATCAAGCGGGCATTCGATGCAGTCAAGAGACCCAAACTAGGCAAGTTGATCGTCGAGTGGTGTGGAGAGAGCTATCCCGCTGAGACGGCTTGCCTGCTGGATCTGCTCAAAACGTCGTCGCTGGTCATTGCTCTGCCGTGGGGAGAGGTCAACCTCAGCACGACCACAGGGGTCAAACAGGGCTCAACAGAATCGCCCATCCTGTTTTCCAAACTGGTGGATGTCCTCCTTGAACGCCTCCCTGCCCAACAAGGACCCTTGTTCGCTGATCTTGCAGTACAGGGTACTGCCTTCATGGACGATACTATCTTGTGGCAGTCGAGTCTGGAGGCCATGCAGATCCAGTTGAATGCGTTGGTCGCGCTCCTAGCGGAATACGGCCTGTTCCTGCAGCCCAAGAAGTGCCAACTGGTCTGTAGCGGTGCCGTTGGGGGAGGCAAGCTTCGAGTGGGGGTTGATGCCATCGAGCCGCAGCCAGCGGGAAAGGGGATCACGGTGATGAACTTGCCGGCGGGAGCAGGGGTCTGCGAAATGGACGTGATTGTCTGCCTCTTGGATAGGGCCCGTGCCAAGTACTATAGCATAAAGCACATGTTGGTCTCCAGCGCTCCCCTGAACAAGAGGCTCCAACTTCTTGAGAAGGTTGTCATGGGGTGCATGCGATGGATAGTGGGTGCAGTCTTCCCGACGGCGAAGATCCAACAGCAACTTAATGCAGCGCAAATCCAGTGCCTCAAAGAGATGCTGCACATTCACAGAAGAGCGGGGGAGCTATGGGTTGACTTCGAGGTGAGGGCGTGTAGGGAGGCGAGGGCTGTTCTGTGGAGAGAGCAAGTGCCGAGGTGGGGGGATATTCACCTCAGACAGTTCTGGAGGTATGCGGGACACAGAGCGAGAGCCCAGACCGGGGAGCATTGCACCATTGCGGGGTTGCTGACAGGGTTTCGGGACCTGGGGTGGTGGCTGGGAGAACAAGGGTCGAGTGTTGGCAACCGCCATAGCAGGCGGCACTACCCCCACATCATGGCGGTTGAGCGTGCCATTGGGGACACAATCGGGGGGCCGCACTGGAAAACAGCAGCAGCAAACAGACAGCAGTGGAAGGGACTTGAGGACCAGTGGGTTGAGAAACAAAGGGTGGCGTGGACGTCGTGCAGGCAGCTTTCTCTTTGCATGTAGCCAGGGAAGTGCGCACCAGTCCTGTTGCAGCTGACTTGAAGTCCGATCATGCGAGCAGCCGTGTGGATTGAACAGTTGCACAGGGCTAGGTTTTTGCCATGACTCAAACGTTCTACGTGTCCCGGACCTGTGCCGGTGAGGGAGTACCTTTTCGTGATGATCGGTGCGCCCAAGACCACGCAGCCATCCGTGTTTCTTTCAGCTACTTTTGTTGGAGCTTTGGATTCCAGGGATTGCCTGATGAACTTGTACAACCGAAAGAGCAGAACCACAAAGTTTGTCTCAGCTGTGCAGAGGAGCAGCCGACCACTCGTGCCGAGGCTTGGGTGACAACGAGGACCGCTACTGAGAGGGTGGCCGGCCTTTCTGGGGAGTTGCTGTGTGAACAACAACAAGGTCAGGGGCAACGCAGCGCTGACAAGGGCAAGTTGTTGTGCGCCTGTCATGGGAACATGGAACTCCTGCACCCAGTCTCAAACCACTTTGCGGTTGACAGGGCCCAGCATGCACAGGAGGACCGAACCAGGAGTGCACTCAAGCCGCTGAACATTGGACCCAGTGCGGCCCAGGACGCCCTCGATCGGATCATGCTGGCAAAGATCGTCGCTTCTGCGTACCTGGGGGAGGGCCAGGCTGACGATGAGGAGCTTCACAAGGATGACGAGGGGGACCTCCTCAGCCTCGTGCAGGGTGTTGTCTCGAGCAGCTAGAGGATGGGGTGGAGAGCCGAGACGCAGGCATGACCCCAGGAGAAAGTGGATGCGGAGGTGTTCGCCGAGCCCAAGAAGGAACGATAAGCTGAAGCGTGCTCCGTGGCGCAAGTCCAAGGGCAAGGGCAAGCAAAGGGCGAAGAAATCGTCTTGGGAAGACGATGAAGATGTGGTGGAAGTTGAGGTGGAGCAGTGCGAGGCGCCCAGCGGATCAGGACGGAGCAGAGATAGGCTGCCAGAGCCGAGCAGGGTCCGCCGCAGCGCAGCAGAGTGGCGCGGCGCATGGAGCTTGATGCAGGGCTCAATCAAGTCTTGCGGTGGCGAAGAATCCTGGAGTTGACGGAGGAGGACAGCTGCCTGGACCTGGATGCCGGGACGGACGCGATCCCGCCCCACATTGTGACCAATTTGGTTGACACAGGGGCAATGGCTACGGCAGAAGAGAGGGAAGAATTGTACCAGGGCCTGCTCCGCTTCTTGGCTGTCATGGTCGCACAAATCACCTCGGCCCTGCAGGAAGGCGCGGACTTAGCGAGGAGGCAAAGGGAAGGCGACGCGAACACCTTGCTGCAGCTCTCGACCGCTCCTCGACTACCAAGAGACACTGACGTGATGGCGGTGATGGAGGAGACCGCCCTGATGCAGAGGGGCCTGGAAGAAGCGGACCCGTTTGGACATGTCCTCAGAGGGGTCCAAAGGCACGTGGAGACTATGCTGCAAGAAGAAAGAAGAGCTCAGCTTCAGTGGATCCAAAGGCAGGCGGAGGCCCTGGCTCAGGAGGGGCCGCACCCTGGCCACCGACTTTGGCAAGAAAGAATGTGGAGACTGAGGAAGTGGGTACTGGGGCCAGCTCCTCGGCAGAGCCTTGCCAATTGCCACGGCAGGGTGAGTGGGCGGAGCACACGTGGCACATGATTCGGCCCTTTCATAGGGGGCCAGGAAGCAGTGGCGGTGGTACAGGTCGAGGATCACTCAGATGAATGGAACCACCAGGGCGGCCACGACAGAGGAGGCCGAGCAGTTGCGAGAACACGATCGTGACCAAGCACGGCTGGCTCGAGAACAAGAGGCGGCGACGAGGACAGGTGGGCTGGCCTCGAAGCAGCTCGGTACCGAGCGTGGGAAGAGTGGTGCCTGGCAGAAGAGCTCCGCAATGGCGGACCGGCCCCCAAGAGGATGAGGGTCAAGTTCGAAGCCAAAGGGCATGGGGGCAAAGTCTATGCGGGCATTGAGATGGAGTTCCAGGTCCCGGCGCATGAGTGGCTCTCCTACGTGGCTGAACCTCGAGAAGTTCCAGATGCAGGGGCTGGCGCAGCCCAGGTGGCAGAGCCAATGGAGGCGCAGCAAGCCGAAGAACGCTTCATGCAGGAGGGTGCGGACCAAGAAATCCAGGTAGCCTCGCAGAGACTTCGGGTGGAAGACGACCAGGTCGCCGAGGAACTAGGGGCTGATGCTGAAGGGCAAGGGCGCCAATACCTCAGCCTCTGGCAACATGGCTGGATCACCGACGACATGGTGAAGTGGAGGTGGGGGCCAGGCATGCTAGAAGAGTTCAGGGCTAAAGGGCAAATCAGGGACTCGCAGGGAAGCCTGGGTGGTGTTGAGGCTGTTGACGAGGAGGAGATCATGCTGCAAGCGGTGCTCATTGCAGAGGACTTCGCAGGCGACAGCCAACGAGAAGAACGTGCGAGCGAAGCAGCTACGGAAGAGTACCAGGGTGAGCAGGCGGAGCACCTCATGGACTGTGGAGACCTGCAACAGCAAGAAGCGGGTGCACCAAGCCACGTCTGGAGCTCAGGGTCCACTGCAGTACAAGGGCAGGGTCAAGAAGCAGGTGAGGCACGGGGTCCTTATGGGCCGGCTGTGGGCCAAGGGCAGGGTCAAGCAAGTGGAGCGCCTGCTAGTGAAGCACAGCTCAGTCGAGGGCAAGGGCGGGGACAGAACCAGGATGACCGGGGCGATGGTACGGCCCTTGACGAGCCCCTGGAAAGTGCGGCTGACGGGCGAGATGCTGGCCGGCCTGAGTGACCTGCAGTTGATCGTCTACTGAGGGGTGCCTTTGTGAGAGGGTTGTGAGTAATGGCGGTAAGCTGTCGCTGTCCTAGCTTTGTGGTTTTGCAGTACTGAAGCAACCCAGCACACCTCGCCTGACCTTGGAGTCTTTCGTCTGTCATGCAGGCGGAAAAAGGCGTGCTAAAAAACCCTACAAACCCTAAGCCCTAAACCCTATACCCTATACACTGTAAGCCCGAAACCCTCTAAACCTATAAAACCTATAAACCCTAAGCCCTAGACCCTATAAACCCTAAACCCTTAACCCTGTAAAGCCTAAACCCTAAAAACCCTAGGCCCTAAGCCCTAAACTCTTCTAGGGCTAGCAACCTTCAAGCGCATGTGACCTCGGCAAGCGTGTAGGGGGCCCTAGCCAAAAATGCACCCAGAACATATGAGCTACAGTCTAAACTCCTTAAGGGGATCATATAAGGAATTATATAGGGGGCTACTATAGGGGATTATAGGGGTTATCAGGGGGGATACTAGGAGTTTAGACACTGGCTCATATGAGCTACAGTCTGAAGGGGGTTATATGGGCGAGTATATTACCACAAGCCCTCTATATCACCCCAGGTACCATTTCATGTGCCATTTTCTTTTCCATTTGATTCTGTATGATTGCGGTAATATCCCCAAACCCCAAGCCCTAATCCCTAAATAGTTGCTGCCACTTTCTTTTGCACTATCCCTATATACCCTGTATAAGCCCTATAGAGGCCCAAATAAGAAGCACCATGTTTCCCTTATGATGCTTCAAATCCTGAAGGTGGAGAGGTTAGTTTGCGACTTCTCGGTCGGGGCGCCAACTTCTGACATTTGGGGTTGAAAGGGTGCTCAGGGCTGTGGGGTTTAGGGCTTGAAGATTCAGGATTGAGTGGTAGCTTCCCAAAATAGATGGACCCAATATAGGCAAAAACATAGGACTTCTAATTTTGGGAAACCACCCAGTGGCTTTCTCAAAAATTTCAGGTGAAGGGGCCACGTTTGAGGTTGTTGCCCGGCGCTGGGCATTTGCTGTGCATTGACTGACTTGGACAGAGTTGGACATGGATTTTTGGGAGTAATATTCATATTATTAATAATAGTAAGAGTAGTAATAACAGCAAACAGCATTAAAAGCTTGAGCAAAATCAAGAACAAGGCGTAGAACAAACTCCAATCTATACACTTCGCCTTGCGTTCTTCCTGGACTGTGCATCCTGCACCCATCAAATTTTCACCCTCATGTGACAGGTTGTCAGACTACCCTAAACCCTAAACCCTTAAGCCCAAAAACTACCAAGGGGACCATAGTTTTGATGACCTTCGAAGCTTCAGGTCACTACGAATGCCCTCGGACCTGTGCCCGGGGCGCTTGATGCCGTGAGGCCTGCACTTCCCGGGCTCTTTCGGTAACAGGATTCGCTGTGGGCTGCCAGGGATACTGTGCGGCATCCCAAAATCTAGACATGTGCATTCCCATGTTTGAAGATATTTGGGTTGACATTGCGTCAACTCTTTTGCTTTGGACTGCCGATGTGCTACATTATGAAGATCAGGGCGCATCTGGAATCCTAAAGCCCATACATCGTAACCCAGGGCCTCAAAATTCAGTCAGATGCTAAACCTTCGCGTGAGCACACAAAATCTCCTATGATTTGACAAATTGAGGTTTCAGAATTGGAGCTTCCAGGCATGATTAACATTTAAAGGTTTGGGGCTGAGGTTTTGCGTCACCAAGGGATGCGGGGTGAAGGAGAGAAGCGGCAGAAGGACAGTGTGAGTAAAAACGTGTGATGATTCTCAAAATCGACCGTCATGCTAAATGGTAGGCGCACTTGAAACTGTTAGTGAGGGAACAGCACTGGCAATTCCAACATCAAGAGCAGCACTCAAAACAAGCATAAGAATCACCATTCCTAGGCCCTTAACTTAAACCCATGTGAGCCGTTGTCTAAACTCCTACTATCACCGTTAATAACCCCTATACTACTCCCCTATAATAATCCCCTATGAAACCCCTTTAAGGAGTTTAGACTATAACCCATGTGAACAAATCCTCAACCCTAAAACCTAAGCCCTAAACCCTAAATAGTAGTTTCCATTTCATTTTCCATGATCCCAATATAACCCAATATAACCCTAAAAATATCCCAATCCCCAGGATGCAAACTGCCGCAGGCAACTTGTCGAAGCCGGCAACCACAGCGGTGCTGGCGCTTGGAGCGCACACTTCAGCGGCGATGCGAGGCTTGGCTCTGTTTTCCTTACTGGCTATTAGTAGAAAATGGGAAACCCATCGAAAGACAAATTCAACATCAAATGGATAAGGGGCGGCTAGGGTTAACTGATCTTGCTAGGAAACGAACATGGAAAGTACTATCAAGTGTAGGGTTTGGGGAATAGAGCAGAAAATCATAGAACATCGCACCTTCCATTTTTTTGGGATCATAAGAGCTACCGAAGCGATCCGTCCCCCCATGGCCTATACTAATAAGCAGTAGGTTTCCACTTGCAGTGTTGTTGTTCGTTTGGGATTTCGTAGCTTTAGCTTTTTGGGGAGAAGAGAACTGTACAACATGAAGCTTCAATCAAAGTTGTTCAATGCTTTAGGTTTTGGGTTCATAAGAAGAGTGCTTTGCATTGACTCCCCCCCCCCCGAAGCCGTAAAGTCATATTCTGCGTCTGATACTTTGTTTGGAATTCCCGTCCTAGCCACTTTGCGGAAATTGTCGCTTGCTTCTGGGTCTTGATTTGAGGAGTTTGCCGCCTTGCAGCTATCCGAAATTATTGTGCTCCAGCAGCGGCATCTGGGATTTCCTCAAAATGGTCCCTATGCAATCCCTAAGGAGGAACCCCATAACAAGCTTCCTACCATGCCAATTTTCCCAGATTCTCCGAGGATCCCATTTTGGCGAAACCCTCATTTGAATCTTGCACTGCATGCCTCGGTCCCCGCGCTGGTGTTCGATTGTTGCTGTTTGTTCGAAGGGGTGGGCTATGTGACCAACATAGAGAGTTTGCCAAATCCTAAACCCTAACCCTACACAAGCTCTGCTGTGAAGTTTTCCCAGGTCTCGTGAAGTGTCAAGAAACTGTCTGCCACAAACTTCCAGCCAATGAGCTTCCACCAGGAAACTCCAGCCGAAACTGCAAACTTCAAATAAGCCATGGTCAAAAATCCTCTAGCGGGTCATATAGATTATATGGGGTACTCTTATATGAGGTTACTAAGGGGGATATTAGGAGTTTCGACTACAGACTATAGCTCACACACTCCCCCTGAAAGCCCTGAAGCCTCAAGCCCGGGATCTGAGAAGGCAGTCCAGCAATTTGGGCAATGAATGTACAGGACAGGGCCTTGGGAGAGTTGCTTCGCTTTGTATATGTGTATGGGGTATATATTGGGGTTATAGTAGGGAATAAGGGGATATATTATCTAGGGATTGTATATGGGGTTAAGTATATACACACATGTACCTTCCTGCTGCCATGCTTGTAGGAAGGATCATAGACCAGCAACCGAAGGAAAGATGGGTTTCTTCTTCACGAGTGTGCTTTAGGGCGGCTTTTGGGGTAGAAAAATGCCAGCGCGTGCTCTGACAGCCAAGTTCATCATAGGTCATGGACGCAGTGAGAAGCGGGAAAATCCAGAAAGTGTCAGCTTAATGTGATGGTAAAGAGAGGCCATTAGTTCAGAAGCTTGGGAAGAAGCTAGTCGAACTGAAGGTCAAGGAGTCTTGCGTCTGGGAAGCTTTAGATGAAGCTACTTGAATTGAGGATGGCATGTGAGCGCTCTTTGCATTCCAAGGTATCTCCAATGATGTGTCCTCCAATGCAGCTATCGAGCAGGGAGCTCAGTGAAAGTCATTTCGCTTATTGGCATAGGCGGAAGCAGAGCTGTCGCGTGCCAAAGATTTATAACGTCCATCCTCATTGGGGGCCCGTCTTAATCTCCCCGCAGCCGCCCTGTATCCCCTGGACTCCCAAGGGTCCCCCAGTTATGTCTCCAAGGTTCTAGGACCACGGTTTTGGCGCAGCTGAGGCACTACCCCAAGCGGGCAGACGATGAGCTCGAGCTTCTGACAGCCGCATTCCTGCGGGGCGACGCCCATGCGGAGGTGCCAAGCTCTACTTAAGAAAGCCGGCACAATACGGTAGGCTTGGGGACCCTCAGGGACATATGTGAACTACGGGAAGATTATGGCAGTTCGCTTTTTGGGGGGAGGGTGGCGTTTTGAGCAAGTCCGACTTCATTGCGCATGTATATGACCTGCTTTGTCTTTCTTGTTTCTGTGTGAAGCTATCTCAAAGGATAAGGTAATATAATCCCAATATTGCCTCCTCTACTGTATTCCCTTATTCCCTACCAACCCGCAGTAAGCCATGGAACTGCACAGTTTACTGTTGGTTCTTAGGAAGGAATATGCGAATATGTAATTTAGGGTTCCTTTAGGGATTATATTCCCCCTTCACTACAAACCCCCAGTCATGTATGGAACTGCACCAGGAACAGCCTAAACCCTAAGTCATATATAAAACGCCCAGTTATGTATGGAACTGCAGCAGGAACAGCCTAAACCCTAAGTCATATATAACCCCATTATAGTAGCTTCCATTTTCTTTTCCATTATCCCCTATTAACCCCTGTAGAATCCCTATGTAAACCCTACATAACCCCTATAGAACCCCTATATAACCCATTATCCCAGCATCTCCAGGCCACGCGTAGACAGCTGATCTTTGGCAACGGCGCCAGCGAGCTCATAGATCTCCTCGTTGGAGCCCTGGGAAGACGTGGGGGTGCAAAGCATAATCCTCGAAGGGAATGTAGGGGTTCTATAGGGGTTACCTTTAAGGGGATTACAGGGGTTATACAGTGGTTTTATAGGGGTTTCTAGGGGGTTTTATAGGGGTTTAGGGTTTGGCTTGGGGTCGTGATTGGGTTATATAGGGGCATATAGCTTGCTAGGTGGAAACCAACCTGCGCGCACATGTTTCCTACATGGGCGGTTCCAAAAGACATGAAACTAGGGGCCCTATCGGTGGAGTCCCATGATCAAGATTATGGTATATTAGGGGCCACAGTTGCGGCCCCCTGTTTTGGTGCAAGCTCCTAAATCCTTCGAGGTGTTTGATGAGAATTGGCGCTTGAAACGACTTGGCGCTAGACACGTGGAATTTCAGAGGACAGTGATTTTTGGGAAAGACCCACGTGAGATCACCTTGACTCAAGTCAGCTCAACTCTTGGGACCCTGCATGTGTAGCTGAAGCCATGTTCTATCCATAGGTGTGGGTTGGTGGAGACATTGTCAGGGGCAAGTGACGCCTAGCTGGCCCTTTTCACTGTGGTCCTTCCCCAGCCGTTGGACACCATTGCTGTAAGGACTGCTTCTGTTTCTTCCTATGCTGCTTTTGCTTGTGCTGCCGATGCTAGAAAAATCAGTATTGGGTACTAGTACTAGCACCAGTATTAGTATTGCAATGCTACTGCTACTGCTGCTTCTGCTTGTACATCTTTGCTACTTCTATTTCTGCTTCTACTTCTGCCACCGAAACGGCTTCCGCGACAAAGACTGCTGCTGCTACTATTACTAGTATTAGTCATAGGTAAAGGAGGTGGCGGCAGTGGGGGAGTGGTGCGGTCTTTAGACTCGTGTCAATCCTTCACCCCTGTAACTTGCAGATTACACATGCAACCTGACTGGAGGCGCGAGCTGCTCCACCTGGAAAATATTGCCGCGATGTCAGCCAGGGCTTGCTTTCTTGTGAGAAATAGTGACAGCATGCTAAGTTTACTCCTCTATTAGGGGGAACAGCTGCAGCAGCAATTCAGAATGCGATTTGGTTTGTGCTGATGAAGTCTTGATTGCTCAACACTTGCGAGCTGCCAGCTGATGTCAGCAATATAATTGAAGAAGGTCATCGATGCCTACGACATGACTTCGGCGGCCTCCAACCATCGGGCTAGGTATGTGATGATCTCTCGAGACGTCCAATCCTGGTAAGAGCAGTTCCAGTTGAATTCGCATGTTACTTTCATGTTGATTCTCCATTATTATTGGCGTAATATCCCTAAACCTTATATTCTTAATCCCCATATGATCCCCAAATGAAGCCCTGATAAGCCCTAAATTCATTTGATCCCCACATAATCCCTAGATAGTCCCCAAGAAGTTGCCGCACGGGTTGGAAGAGCGACAGAGGTGGCAACAGCAGAAAGCAGAACTGTCCTGACCATACTGCGGTCAAGACTCTCCCACCCAGGTCTCAACCCTTTCACGGAAGTTCAGTACCGCGAGCATCGGGCTAAGCTTCATCGCCCTCCGTTGTTGAACACTATGATTCTGAGTATTCGTATTACTATTATGAAGACGATTGCTGCTATTTCTATTATTATTCCTATTTCTCTTCCTACTACTATGACTATTACTCGTACTATTTATGACTATCCATTACTATCATTATTGTTTCCATTTGTTACTATTATGTATTCGTGGTAGCACTAGCTTTACTATTAGTGTTACTATTGTGGCTTTGGCATGGTAGACAGCCTGAGGGCCACAAACTGCGACGGACAGAAGGGCCTCTCAAAATGTCGGGACCCTGCCTAAACGGAGCTATGACCGGAACCGGTTTAGGGAATGGGTTCGGGGGATTAGAAGGGATAATCTAGGCAATCTAGGGGTTTAGGGTTTAGGGATTACCCAGAGGCTCTTATGGAGATCCATACCCTCATGCCCTGTAGCGCGGCTTTCTCGATGAGCCTTTCTAGGTATCAGCGGGCTTGTGACAATGCAGGGAGAGAATGCCAGGCACTCAGACTGGAGTCAGGCCCAGGCAGTTTGGTACAGTCCTTACCTGGAGGTTCATTGATACTTATAAGTATGGCTATCATGGGATACTGGCCCCCACCTTATAACAGTCCCGCAGTATCGCAAGAGTAGTAATTATGATGCCAACCTTAGCAAGGGTCCAGGATGACAGGAGGGGCGGTGTCTGCACTCATTGTTGTGTTCAGAGTCTAGGGATCAGGCAGCGGCAGGGTGCCGTTGGGGCTATGAAGCTGATCTTGGCTCAACCAACAGCAACCTCCTACCAGCGAGGCATTGACGCAGCAGTGTCGGATAGAAGCCGGCTCTTCCTGAGTGGCTGTACCCCTACACGAGCTGTAGTCTGAACTCCTTGAAAGGGGTTGTAAAGGGAATTATGTAGGCGTTATCTTGAGGATACTAGGATTGTAGACTATGGCTCAAATGACCGCGCAACCCGTGTTTATACCTTAAGGATGGATTGGCTTCCAGGCTTATCTCAGGAAGTCTATCGTTCTTAGCCAGCCAGCATGAACCGTGGAAGTTTCAGACAATTTTGACAAGTACATCAGCGCTGTAGCAAGCCCGTTCCGATCAGTTGTATCCGAGGAGCAAGGGGCGTTCCTGCTCAATTGTCATGTCACTTCCGAGTTGCGCAGCTTACTGGTTCTGCTTCACACGATTTCGTTGAGGACTTCAGGCCTTTGACTGGTGAATCCATGCTGTGAAAACCCTCTGCATGCCACATGTCACATCCATTTCTATGAGACGACGCGCTTTACAAAGCAGAGGCAGTCAGCAATCCTCAATCCACCAGAAAAGAGAAAACTCCTAATCTTGCTCAATGGCCCCAAAACAACATTTGAACCCTTCGCACTCCCACGTAGTACAAGTATCACTCCATCAACCGCGTTCCAATTCACCGGACATCCACTTGACTCTGCCCCTTCGCAAGGCACTGCGAATCCCCAGGCACTCAGCAAGGGATATGAGGGCTTCCAAAATTCAGGATGCTATAGGCGGTGTTCTTATATTGAGGACTACATTGACTACATGATTTAGGGGGTATAATACGAAACGGGACCTCAATTCTTGCAAATCCACATAGGCATTCCGGGCCCTACCAAGGGTCCCTCAGAACAGCATCATTTTCAGGAACTCTTGTTTCATGGCGTGGGTTTCTTATAGCTGCGGTATGTCTGGTCCGAAGATCGGCTGATAACAGGGATTCCCCACGCTACATATGTGATCCGTCTCGGGGCTCTCAGAACAGGATGCCATGACTTCTGAGAGAGATAAGACGTGTATCCATGTTTTTTTCATCCTTAGTAGTTTCAATTTCCTTTTCCATCATCCCAATACAACGTAGTAGTTTCCATTTTCATTTCCATTATCCCAACCCCAAGGTCAGCACCCCATGGAGCATTGCACTTTTGCTGTAGGCTCGGGTTTCGAGGGCTTCCGTAATTCTCCACATAGGGTTTCGGGTTTTGGGTATATGGTCAAGCAAGTTGATAGCACCGCGGGTTTGGGGTGCTGAAGCTGTGTGTGAGTGTTATAGGGCGCGAAACAGTTTGGTCGCTACTGTTCATCCCTCGAGGGATCTTAAAGGTCAAGTCTGGACTTGCAAGAACTATGCTTCGGTCTTCCACTGCGAAGTCTATGTGGAATCTACAGAACCCTACAGCACTCTCCGCAAATCCCCTGCGAGCTGCTTTCAGACATGCCACTTTCTCAACCATGAGGAAATTCCGTGTCAGGACGCCTCGATTATTTGCCGTTGCCTTAGTGAGTGGAAGCTAGGTACACGTTTTTCGTAGTGTCCGCAGTGCTGCTATTGTCTAGCGTGTGGGGTTGGTGATCATAGCAGCAACTGCAACAGCAGCCGGCGGAAGATAGCTGATGAAGATGCATTATCTTGCCACTTGCCAGAGAAGCCGGCCTGCTTTGGGTCCGCCCCAAATTCAGGGTGAAGATCAATGCGCCGCAAGGTGTTTAAGTGATGAAGAGCTGGCGCCCAGTAGGACTGGCCCAAGAGATTGGAAGTCTTTAAATGGCAGCCCTGCATCAGAGTGATCTTGGTGCGCGCTAGGAACCAACTGCACAGCTTCGGCTTCACAAAGACAATAAGGAGCGTTTGGCACCCGTGAGAAGGCCCAATCACGACGTTTATTCTCGTAGTGAGCCGACGGGTTTCGGATGGAATGGATATATAACCCCAGTCCTGAAGGATTTCGACGTGTTCCTTGTACTAGGGCAGGTGAGGTCATAGTGCTTTGTCGCTACAGTACATCTTCCGTCACTTAGCCCTAAAACTTAAGCCCTGAAGCCTGTTTGCCTTAACCTCAAGTTAAGCCTTGTCGCTTCACTTCGGAACCCTTCAGGTTTAGTAAATCCGAACAACCCCACGGGCGACTTCTTGGAGCGATCCGAGATGGAGGTTGCCTCGCATGTGTCTGCCAGGGGCGCTTAAGGGTTTGTTCTGGGTGCCCTTAGAATACAGCATGTTTTATGAGTATACATGTATATATATATATTTGTATGTGTGTGTATATGTACGTATAAACATTCATAGGTATATATACATGCATAGAAGTAGGGGACGCCTGTTGTTGGAAATAGCCAAATGGGCCGGTTTTTTGACCGGGGAAATGCTCTGAGAGCTTGTGGCTGAGGAGTTAGTAAGGGACCCTAAGCCTTAAGCCCCAAACCCAAAACCCTAATGGGGCTTGAAAAGCAACCAGACTTGGTCCTCGAAAGCCCTTAGCCAGGACATGCAGCCCACCAGTCAACTGAGGCCCTGAACCCCAATTCAGGTCAGGCAGGTTCAAAAACTTGGTCTTAACAACAATATTCCTTGATGGGGCCTGACGCCATTGCCGTTGGGAGATTCTTATAAAAGGACACTGATAGAACCCCTAATGACGGATTATTCCTAGGGTCCCTGGCCCCCTTTCGAGAAACGCCCAACGCCTCTAAGTGGCCCTACCGAATCCCCAATAAGGACCCCCAATGAATCACCCTTACAATCCCTATGTGCCCCTTGGCAATCCTAAGAGCCCACTTTTGTTCATAGACTCTCCTGTCGCAAGCCGTCCCGGCAGGCCTGGATTCTGGAACATGCCGCGCCTGGAAGCCGATGCCTCGGGATATGAGCTGGGGTCTAAACTCCTTCAAGGGGTTTTATAGTGAATTATAATACCATTACAGGCATACTAAGGGGGATACTAGGAGTTTACATCTGGACCAGACCTGCGAGTTCCGAAGGAAGGAAGCCAAGATAGGTTTGGGGTTTTGCAGTAAAACAGGCCCTCTTAAGGACCCTAGGGATATCTAGAGACCATCAACGGATACCGACTCACGATTTTGAAGGTGGTTTTCAGACGGGAACAAATGGGAGTTTGTCAGAATTACGCGTATGCTGTCCTCCATAAAGATATTTGTGGCTCCGTCGAGTCGCTGTAGTGATATCCCCAGAATTTTAGAGGGCAACCCCGCGCAGCCGCGTTTTTGAGATACCCAGTGTTAATGCATGTTGATTGCCGCCCTCAATTCCAGAAACTGAATACTATACGCTTGCTGGGAGGTTTCCAGATACCAGAGGCATTTTGTGGGTCCTTGTGGAGGTCAACTGGGAGCTTGTGAGTGGCTTGTGGACGGAAAGATGTTCTGTTTCCATGAGGTCAGCGCAGCAACAGGTGTGGACATTTGCAAGTCACTTGTGAGAAGTCTCTTGTTGGCTCACTTTGCTGAGCCCTGTGCTCTTATGATAGCCACTCTCATACCAGCTGCTTGTTTTAGAGCAAGTTTGTTCGAGGGTGCCCTTCAACCACACCCTAAACCCTACATAGTAGCTTCCATTTTCTTGTCCAGTTGAACCCCGTTATATATCCTAGTAAAATGTGGTACCCAAGCCATGGCAGTACCCGACCCTAAACCCTAAACCCTAATCCCTAAACCCTAAATCATAAGCCCTGAACCCTAATCTCTAAACCCTAATCCCTAAACCCTGACCCCTAAACTCTAATCCCTAAGGCTGGGTTCTGGTAGACGAGTCCATGCTCTTCTGGGCTGGGCCCGACTTTCAGGACCCGAAGGGCCTTGCTTCGGCATCTTGGGAATTAGGATATTTGTTGAATTTGGGGTTTAGAGTTTTATTAGGGTTATATCGGGGTTGCATAGGGATAATGGAAGAGAAAATGGAAATTCTACAATGGGGTTATATAGGGATTAGGGTGTAGGGTTATATTGGGGTTATATTGGGATAATGAAAAATAAAATGAAAGCTACTATTTAGGGTTTAGGATTTAGGGTTTTGGATGACCCCTATGAACAGCTGTTGAAAGAATTACTCTACCTTCCTGATGGATTGCGCAAGTCGCCATCTACTTGCAAGCTAAGTTCAACCCGGCACCCGAAGCCCCGAAGCCTGGAGTCAGACAGCACAGTGTCCCTTCTAATATACTGTTCAAGATACCGTTGTACTTAAACCCGGTAGTAGAGGGTACTTCATTTTCGAGACAGTATACTACAACTGTCTCCAAACTCCACCATGTCAGCCAGCTGGTGACGGATGCCAGTCCACCATTGTGCCAGGGTATACTTTACTTCATAATCTTACACTGTACTGTACCATATGATCAGCAGTGCTATCTATACTCCACTGCACTATCCTGCTTAACACCTGCAGTACCTCAGGCAATCAACCTGCTGATAGCTTTGTGCGGTACACTTAGAGCCCAGAACAGGAATTCTCCGTTGAGACCTTGAGTGCATACCCAAAAGCATCACTTGGTTTCCAGCATGGGCGCACGCTTATCCGCACAAAGTCCAGGTAGGTATCATCCTGGCTTCTAGAAGCCTGGTGTTTGGGGGTTCCATTATTTGCTAGCGATTTATACAAGCTGTGCAGGAGCTGATTGGGCTCTTCAGGTCTTGCAGTATTCACATTCGTGGGCTGGAAGTCAAAATACTTCAGATTCTTCGCTCCGTGTGTGGAGTGGAACGTGATATGAGTCTGCCCTCCCCGCACATTCAAAAGCTCTTCCCTCAGAGATAAACACTGAACTTCACCTAATATTTTCAAGGCATCTTACCTCTTGACATGTGGTGCATGTTTCCTGTGGCGTGGTCTGGAGAGATGTGCAGACCAGCCTTGATTCCGAGGAGCGCGGTGTGAGCTCGAGCTTCATCGAATCCATGGTCAAGAAGCACATAAACATCTTCCTGGCCTCTCGGCCTCATTGGGAGCAGTTGTATGGCACCACAGTCAGGACCATTTGCATAAGGGTGCTGATAGTCGCCAACAAGAAGAATTATGATTGAGGGAGCCACATATGTTTCTAAGAGGAATGTGTGTTGAAACTGCAGGTGCAATCGTGGACAAAGATTTTCTCGTGCACTGGGCCGCGGACTCAGAGGGGACTTATTTGAGTCAGGGAATTATTTCCCACAACTTATGTTGCTCTTGGGTTTGGGTCTATGTGAGCCTGCATGTGGTCCTGAAGCCATGTATTCTCACGGGGAACCGCCCAGAAATTTGCCGCGTCGCAGCCACGAAGCCGCTCAACATCCACTCTCTAGACTCCCGCTTTTCTTGGTAAAATCAAAAGGCGGCTATCCATTTGTGTTATACCAAAGCACAGTAAGGAACGCAGAATCAAACAGCGACAGCATCACAATGTGGAGCCAGTGTTTGCGTGAACTCTTCTGCTTCCCTGCTGAGGTTGAGAATAGGCGCGGCGGCATGCATTGAACATGTGTAAGGAAGCAGTTTACTGGGGTAGGTTTGCACTGATGAACATGTGTTCCTAGCCGTAACCCTTCTATAATCCTTATGAAGCCATAACAATTTAATGTACATGGGGCCCCGAACCTATCCTACTTTAGGGTTTAGGGTGTAAGGAAGTATCCGCCTCGGCCAGAGGTTTTCGAGGGTTGAGGGATGGTTTGGGGTTTAGGCTTGTGTTGCGAGTCCACTCAGAAGATTTTTAGTATGTAGGGGCCGATATCACGGTCACCTATTCATGGAAATTTCTACGCTGATTCTTGCTCAGGTCATCCGTCTGGGAGCTTCTCAAAACGGTATACTGCGCGTCTCGTTGACAGAACCCCGAAATCTGGAATCATGATAATCAGTGATAATCGTCCTCACTTTATAGGAAGCCACCAAATCAAACGAACCTAAACTCTTTCAAAGTCATTTACAGGGTAGTAGCTTTGGTTAGTTGTTTATTCCTTACCAGCTACTAGGACTTTTATTTCGTTACTGTGAGTGGTGGCCAGGCACAGTGCTGTGCCCCACAGCAGAGAAGCGAGACATGCTGCAGGGTTTGCAGGCTGGGTGGGAGAAGATGATCTAGGGTTCGTGTTTAGTTGAGGGTTCAGGGTTTCGGGTTCAGGCCTTCGGATTTAGGGTTCAGGGTCTGGGGTTCTGGATTCCAAAGCTTGGGCTCCCTCCTATATACTCCAGCATCGCATCCAAGGACTGACGTAATTCTGTTCCAGGATTCTAGGGACTTTTGGAAACTTCAGGGGACCCTTGGAAACCTTGACTCGTTATCCATGAGACAGCAGAAAAAGTCCGAAACGTGGCTGCCGACACTGATGATAGATAGGAGGATCCGAGATTAAGGTAAGCGATAATTGTTTCATTTGATCCACGGTAATCAGCTTGACAACACCAAGCTTAGCAAAGAAGGTGATACAGCTCATCCGGAGCTGAAACTACTCATTATGGCACCTGCACAAAGTTGCGTTTCCAAATTTCCCGACAGGTGCCCTGGTCTGTGACCATCTTTGCGCGCACTTACCTCAAGGCCGCTTTGAAGGACCCAAAGCATCAGTGCTCGCATGGCCTGCAGACTCCCATACTAAACTAAAGATCCTCCGGCGGCAGTAAGCAAATATGTCATTACATGAGCTATAGTCTAAACTCCTTCAAGGGAGTTAAACAGGGGATTATATGGGGGGATACTAGGAATTTCGACTATAGCGCATATATTGCTTCCTAACAGACGGAAGCGTGGAGTTCCTGGGTCAGGTCACAGGCATCCGTATGAGGGTTTCCTGCAAGCGTGTGTCTGTCTTGGAGTTCCTTAAATGCGCATCATAGATGTGGGATATATAGAAGGGGGACTCCTTTGTGATCATACCTATATGTTGTAACTGCCTTTGGTTGTATCCAGTCACTCAACCCTAAAGCCTAGACCTCTGAAAAAAAGTATCCTGACCCCTGACCCTCATTGCATCCTACAGACCTTCCGGAAGTTGGCGTTGGAAGTTGAAGACATTCTACTTGCAGTGTCAGGGGGACTGAATAAGTAGGTAAACACTGGGGACAGCTTGCGTTACTATGTGGATTATAGGCTTATAGGGCTTATTAAGGTACTTACTGAGTGTCCCTGACCACGCCTTGACCAGATGAATCCAACCTCCCACATCCTCCCAGACCCCCCTAAAGGCAAAAAATAGAACCCCGTAACAGTCCCCTAGTTTCCCCCATGGAGTAATGGCATATTGGAGGTTCCTCATGTTTTTTGGATCCTTTAAGGGGTCTCAACTGGGTCTTAAGATCTGACTCCCAGATGGTATTGTAAACTCTTAGCATCGCCCTTAATAACCCCTATAATGGAGAATCAAATGGAAAAGAAAATGGAAAATGAAATGGAAGCTGGGATTATAGGGGGTTATAGTCTAAACTCCTAGTATCCCCCTTTATAACCCCTATAATAGTCCCCTATATGGACCCTTTTAAGGAGTTTAGACTATAGCTCAGATGGTGTGCCCATGCGGCGGCACTCCTAAAGCTGCGAGGTTCCAGAAATTGGAGAAGTCCCTAAGTACTCGGGTGGAGAAAGGAGATCATGGTGTACTATATTCAACTAGAGTATATGAGCTATAGTCTAAACTCCTTAAAGGGGATTATATAAGGGATTATATAGGGGGATACTATAGGGCTTATTAAGGGGGATACTAGGAGTTTAGATTTTGGCTCATATAATGGGGTTATAAAGGGATAGAGGAAAAGAAAATGAAAACTACTAGACCTTAATTTCGGAAAGTACGGAATAAAGTGGAAATCATCCTCGTTACTGCTTGCAGGTTCATTGGTGGTGTTACAGATAGGATACCGAGATTTATGACCTTCTTTGGGGGGTACTTTGTCATTCTACTTAGAGCCATCTACGAACTTGGAAGTAGGCTCCTTACGTTTCCATCTATGACCCCCATGGTGCCCTCCAAATCTCAAATCCTGAAGTGGTCTATGGATGGCAGACTATAGTCAACCTCCAAGCGTCCACCTCAACCTTAAACTCTTAAACTGAGGGATTGAATTATCTGTCAGGGAGCCCTGTATGGAGCCATAAATTCACAAGTCCTGAAAGTTGGACCCTCCCCTCTCCTCTACCCTTACCTCTGGACTCTTTAATCTCAATGGCATGGAAGGGCTTCTGTTGCAAGGACCGCAGCTATCTTGAGCGCACCTGGAGTGCAACGCCTGCATGGCGTGGGGGCTGGGAGGGTTGGGGTTTAGGGGCAAATTTGTGTTTAGGCTGTAGGCGTGAGGGTCTGTAGTATGTAGGAATTAGAGCTTAGGCTGTAGGGCTTAGGGTCTATGGCGTCTCGGAATTGGTGCCTAGGTTTGGTTATAAGGTTTAGGAGGAAGGGCTTCGGGCTTAGAAGTTCAGGGTGCAGGAGGGATGAGAGCATCTGCCAAAATTTGGGTTCGATTTAGCTCCCAAAAGGAAGAGGCTTCTTAGCATTCACATCCCCTTGACTTGCTGGTTGTTGGTACGGAATGGAGGAATGGATTGGAATGAAGTCACTACATAATTCACTAGACTATATACAACCTTATTATTTCAATAGTCGTATCATTCTGACTATTATTGATGATTATTCAGTACTACTGCTTATAAAAATAGTTGTTACTCATTTCTTTATTCCTATTATTGTGACCTAGTATTGTTTACACACTATTGCTGCCACAAGCCACGTGAGTGCCTTTGCGGAGGCGCGCGCATATGCTTACCCGTTTGCAGCGGCTGCGCAGGGCTGAGAGTTTTCTGGGAGCCTTCAAGTGTGAGCATTCTACAACTTAGCGGAATGGGTGTGCTGTACATGCTGTGGCATGATGAGCCTTGTTGGGTTGCATGCTGCAAGGCCCCCTAGGCTGTTTGTTTTGAGGTCGCTCTGGAGCTTACCAGCCGATATCCCATGAGGTGATTTACTGAGGGACCCCGTTACACCTTATGAAAGACTAGAGCAGGTATGAGAGACGACCGAGTTTGCCCGAAACCCCCAATCATCAACAGTTGAGCCACCTACTATTACCTACTAGCAATTCCGTAAAGGGGTAGAGGGCACTCTTGGCTCGTTCTTCGAGCCCAAGGTGCTTGAAGCTAAGGTAGAAAGGTTAAAGTCTGATGCAGATGTTTGCATATAGAAATTAAGCCTGATGATCTTTGATACGAGAACCTCTCAACACGAGCCTGCTCAATCAGCACATGCCAACCATGCAGCCCGTACCAAAGTACACACCCGCAAACATTAAACCCTGCCTCACCTTCAGCGCCTCGATGTCACAGCACCCCTGCAAGGAATGAGACTAGGGGTTTAGGGTTTAGGGACATTATATTCCAATAATGGAGAATCAAATGGAAAAGAAAATGGAAAATTAGATGGAAACTGGGATTATAGGGTACATTGGGGTTATATAGGGTTGATGGAAAAGAAAATGGAAACTACTATAGTATATTATCCGCATGTAAACCTGCCTGCTTGAGGGTTCGCCCCCCAGGTGCAGAAACCTCCAAACCCAAAGAGCCCTGAACCCTGAAGCATGCAACACTTAGACTGCAAACCTGCCCTAAACCCACCCCAGATCCTAACCCCCTAAACTTAAACCCCTAAACTCTTAAACCCCTAAACCCTTGAACCCTAAACTCTTAAACCCTCAACCCTAAACCCCTATAAGCCTTCATGATGGTTCCTTCAGGCATCCTACCTGGCAGTTCCAGGGAAAGCCCTGGCTTTCCTGGGCTCGGGCCCCAAGCCACAGGGAGGGAACATAATATCTAGGGGCTAGATAAGGGTTATATGGGGATGAAATAGGAGTATAAGGGATTATATATCTAGGGGTTGTATAAGGGTGATATAGGGGTTATTTAATTAGGATAATGTAAGGATTATATAAGGATTAGATTCCCTGTTTAAGGCTTGCGCAAGATGTTGGGTCTGGGTCTAGCTTTGATATGTGAGGTTAAGGGCTTAAGGTTTAGAAGCTTGTGCCATGGCTTAGGGGATAAGGTTGGGGATTTTATTCGGGAGTTTGGAGCCTAGAGTTAAAGTCTTATGGTTTGGAGCGTTGAGTGCTGAAACAATTCGGATACCAAGATGCACTATGCCGTGAATTGCGCATATACAACATATACATATGTATATATTTATATACATATATGTATATAGCATGCCAGCGCTTCCACTGTTTTTGCATTCTATCTCCATCTGAAGGTAAATAGATGGTTTCTGTGTTCCTTACCCCCAACAGTGGAAGTATCCACCGAAAAGGCAAGGTATTCTCCGTTCTTAGGCAACGACCTGTCCCTGAAGGCATCGTGAGTTTCCGGGAGCTTTAATAGTGCTCCCAATCCTCAACTCATATTATGCGGATACTTATTGCATGCCCCCACTAGTTTCAGAAGGACAGCTGTTGCAAACTCCCATATCTGACTCTTGGACTCCCTGTCCCGCTCAGATTTGGATCGATACGGGGAGCCCGGAGATTGCCCAGGATGCAGGGGCCTCGAGGGTGCTCGGGGGAAGATGATGGTCAGTTGAGGGGGTCTTGAGGAGACCTACCTTAGCTGCGTAGTCCCATGTAATAATGCTTACATATAAGTACAACGGGGTAGTCTGGGGGGCCGCCAGCTTAGGTTTCGGTTTGGCGTGTAGGGTTGATGTTTGAGATCAAGACACGATGGGCAACATCCCGGTCTGCACGTTGCAACCTACGCTCCCTCATTATTACCATTGCTACTATGATTACCATTATTTTTGTTATACCAGAATTAAAAGTATTGCAGTTCTTATTACTGTTACATATTACTATTATCATTACTGTTAATTTATTTATTATCATGATGATTCTACTCTTTTACTACTATTATTATTGCTGTGATCACTGTTCCCGCGAAGCCAGGTTTATAAAACAGCATTGAACTGCGGCTGTCCCATTCGACATGCTGCGTCGGGACCGCCAGCTCAGGATGTCCTAATCTTTGGTAATAAAAATACCAAGTAATAACAGTAATAACAGTAATAATCACAATAATAAGAACAGTACGATTCTTCAGCGGTAGGCAAAGTAACTAGTGGGATACCATACTCCATCGCCTTCACAGTGCTGCCGCCACGGCAACTGTGCGGATCCAGGGGGCAGCGCAAAGGTAATCACCAACCGTTGCAGAATGCAGGAGGGCATGCCCAGCGGAATCCTCACACAATCTGCTCTTCGGCTTTAGCCGACTTGGTATGGCGCCAGAGCTGCAGGATACGATAGGCCAAGCGTGGTGCGGCTGGCCGTCCGAAGGCCGTATGACTTCTCGGTCCTCTACCAGGTCTGGACATCATGGGTTCAACGATGGTTCAACAGATGACTTGAATTGCTCCTCATTTGCCCTTCATATAGCGTGAAACTGTAGCAGTGCAGAGGCTGCGCCCTTTTGTGTCAATGTCCCGCAGGTTTTGGCTTGTAGGCTTCTTGTGAAGCGTACGGAATGATTTGTGGTTCAAACTGCCGCGGCTCTGTGTCAGGCACTTCTGCGTCGGCAGTGTGTCAGCAAAAGCTTTGTCAAGCCCTCAACATGCACGTGGCGCATGGTACAATTGAAGTATACTATTTGAAATAGAGCTTGCGCTCGCTTTGCAAAAGACCCCTGGCTCGCTGTATGACCGGCTGATCTCCAGTTTTCTCAAGCATGACAAAAGGTGAATGGATAGCAAGGATGATGATTGCCACTCAGGAGGCAGAATTCTGGCTAGGAATTTGTTCCTTCATTTCCTACTGATCCAGGCCATGCGGGGGTTTGGAGGAGTTCTTGTTTTAGTCCGTTGCATCGCTCTTCCCTGCAAAGCATGCATGCTGAGATTCGGAACACCTTCGGCACATCAGCAGACGTGAACCCTGCCGTGCCAACCTCAAAGGGAGGAAGGGCAGCACATCAAAAAAGACATACGGGATCTAAGCGCGTGGGGATTCTTGATATCAGAATTCCGCGGGCTGTCAAGATTGCTTCTTTCGAGGTCGCTGGGCCATGCAGCACTTTAGAAGGGTTGGGGAGTTGGGGAGCTCCGCTGTGACACTGTGTAATCCTGACTGCATGAGCAAGCGTCACGCCAAGTGCTAGCCATACTCGGAATGGGATCTGGGGAAACAGTTTTCCGACTATTAGGATTTGAGATATTTCTTCCGCACACTGGGATGACTTGTGTCCTGGCCTTGACATATCAGTAGCTGAGCAGATGAGATGTGAAGTAACCATTCCAGCAAGTTGTGCCCTGCCGCGAAGTTGATCTCGCAAGTACATGCACAAGTCTCGAAACTACTGCGCCCTACATTGATGGGCCTTGTGTCATCAAGCGCCTCACTTCTCTCATGCACATAAGGATAGATCTGAAACAATGCTGTGCATGAAGAAGAGTTGTGGCGGTCAACGACAATTCTTTTATCTAGCATGGCTCAGAGGTACTTTGGCTCCAGAACCCGGTTGTTATTGCTTCCAAGCAATCACAGTACTGGTGCTTGAGGGAGAGTGGGGGAGTGGATCCCTAGAGTACTCCCTATATGATCCCCATATATACCCCTATAATGGTACCTCTATTTACTCCCCCACTCCCCCTTAGGCACCGGTCAGACTATACAAGGTGGTGGAAGGCGTGCGACTAGTTCACATCGATGATTTGAAGCCGCATGAAGAGGCGGAGCATGGCAGATGTCTGATTAGAGGCGTTTTCCCCTCAACCGGGTTTAAAGTTTCGGGCTCAGGGTTTGTGATTTAGGTTTTTCCTGTTTAAGGTTTAGGGGGTTACAGGGAAAGCCCAGGCTAGGGCGCAAGCCATTCTGATTTGCAAGTGATGATTCTGCTGTCAAGTTACAAGAGATTAGAGCTTCATGTCCCGCACAGAAGCATGCGCAGGTCGTCTGGATGCAAGCCCAAAACTGTAATTGCCATGGCTTTTAGAAGGTTTCGACCGCTTCGCTGAGCTAGAATCTCTACGTCCGCAGGTCTTGAAGAATCGCGCCACGAAGTTGCAAGACTACGTGCGTGACCTGCCTGCCCAGAACCAAGTTTGGGATTTAATGCTCAGTTGTGGAATGTGGCCAAATTAGCCCAGCAGTGTGCGAGTTAAAAGAAGCGGTTTCATGTAATGATCAGGCCAGAAGGTGCTACAGAGTTTGCGGTGCATTTAGCTAGACGGCAATTGAACAGACAATGACGTCAAGAGCCTGCGAACCCCATGTACAGAAGTGGCAGCAGCTTCGCATTTGAGAGCTCAGCTTGATGCCTCTGACGTTGTTGGGCTTGGAATCACACCGTTCGGAGATCTTCTGGTAGCAACATCATGGTACCAGCAGCAATCCGAAGCCAGACAGTCTAAACTTACCCCTGAACAGAGAGAGCATGGAGGTCAAGATCCTCCCGGCGATCATCGTGGATTCGCAGTATGATGTCCCTGCCTTATCAGTGGAAGTGCTTTGGTTGGGGTCGACCGCCAGGCTGCCTTCACTACGTGCACACCAAATTGATCCCCAAATTTGATGTGCCATAAGTATAGGACTCCAGCTGAGGACAGCCTGGAATCCAGAGGAACCCTGGTGGGGTGGTAGTATGTCTCAAGTTCACCCAGCTTGCGGTTCTGCAACGCCGGCGCAGCCTACGCTTAGGGATGAGGGGCTGGCTAGGACGATTGAAGCCTTGGGTAGGCTCTAGAGGGCTTGGACACAAGATCTTGAAAGCGCGTACCCTCAGAGAAGGCTGAATCATGCTTCATGTCTTGGATGTCACATGGTCTTGGGCCCCAGGTTGTCATTGACGGACATCACCGGCTGGAGCTGTTTAAGGCAGCTGGTATGACAATCGTGTTGGCAGCTCAGCATCAGCTTGGGTCGAAGGCGCAGGTGCTCGTGAGAGCAAGGCTGATGCATCTTTCGAAGTCCCTTCAATTCATGCAAGCTACTGCCTCCTTCCCGCTACACAGGTATGCAATTCCCATCGCAACAGCACACTATCTGAGCATCTGAACATGTAGATGTCAGACTCTTGGCACACTTCCAAGAGCTTGCTTGAGGGGCCGACCTCCGCAACTGAGGTTCAATAAATGCGCAGTGACAGGGATCACACCACAAGACTCATTGGCAAGGCATTCCTTCATAGCTTTGTACCTCGCTTCCACTAACCTTGACCACAGCGTTTGCTTCTACAACGCCCCAGCAGGGATCACGGGAACGACAGCAGTCTGAAAACACACTGCTTTGGCAACTGGAGGCCAGCAGTGTCGGTGAACTATGCGCATCCAGACATCCTGGTAAATCCTCCAGGCATTCGTTTGAGCCTTGGACAGTGACTCTGGATTTACTAGATCCCCCTGTTTGGGCTGCGTGCTGGTCTTCCAACCTTAATTGCTAGGGCAACATGTGCTGAATAGTTTGCAAGCTGGCAAGTAGCAGGTTGTGAGCATCTCAGGGGGGTCTTATCTGATGCCCTCGAAGATGCAAGCCTTTGAGGCCAAGCGAAAGTGATTTCTGATGTATGCTCTACCACATGGTGAAGTGGCTCTCGCACTGATAGAGCGTGCAGAGGCAGTCAAAGGGTCTTGAGCGAATCGCGACAACTGTTTCAGAACTTTAGGTTTGTAAGCAGGGTGCCCCATGTTGAGCAGAATCGACACGCCGGTACAAAAAAGATCAAGTTATAGCTAAAGGTAGCATTTGCGTACGCACTTTTTCCTGCTTGAAGCGTTGCGTTTGATGCCAGGGCCAAGATTGCCAAAGGCTTTTGGGGCATATTGCAGGTAGACTTCAAGGGCACTCCTTATAGGTTGTAGGGCCTTTAAGGTTTAGGGTCCACTCCTTATGGCAATTGTCCTTTTTCGAAGGGTCTGCAGGGCTGCCATAAAATGGGGGGGGTGCTAGACCTCTCACCCATTACACGTAAAAATACAAAATGCGAAGACCTTTCACTTCCTGGTGGTTAGTAGGGAACAAAGGAATATAATCCTCACATAACCCCTATAATAGATACAACCTTCCCTTATTCCCTGCTAACCGCCCAGCAAGTTAAACGGATATAGTGCCCTTAAGTAGATAGAATATGGCTTTGGGTATATTTTATATGATCCCCCTATACCCCATATTCTATCTACTTAAGGGGGCCTATAACCCTAAATCCCAAAACCTTAAACCCTAAACCTATCTACTTAAGGGGGACTATAACCCCCAAACCCCAGGCCCGGACATCTGCAAGGAGCAGGTGATCAGCACAGCTGTCAAAGGACCAGATCCGTTCGCTGCGGTCCCAAACGGGGGGGGGGGGTTTCCCAAAATCAGGGGTAGCTTTTAAGGGTTTATGGGGGTTATGTAGGGATATATGATTACAGGGTTGAGGGTTTGGGATTTCCCAAAGTGAGGGGTGCCTTTTTGGGGGTCCCTACTATGAGGATTGTATTTTGGGGGGCTTATTCTGGGGTCTATTTTGGGACACTACCAAATTGGGGAGCTTCCCATGAAACCGTTAATGGTAACTATGGGACTCCATCATTTGGTGGGCAATGAAGGCATTCCACCTCTTAGAAGTGCTCATGTGTAGGTAGAATGATAGCCATGCTTCCCCACAGAGCAAGGGCCCGATGATAATCCCTGACAACAGTAGAAGCTGAGGAACCAAGAATCGACGGAACGGCGGCAATGCCAGCCACGATGCCACGATCATGATAGTGTTGATTCTACAGGCACAGCTGAAGAGCCGCAAGCAAAGAAATCCCAACGCGCTTGAGCAGACCGCTTCTGTTCCTTAGCAAAGGTGAAGGTTCATGAGTAGTTTTTAGTGGAGTTGCACCCAGGGGTGCTATAGTTGCGATGGCTTGCAACCTACCTCCCGGACTTAACCCCAAACCCTAAGCCCTAAACCCTAATTACTAGTTTCTATCTTATTTTCCACTATCCCCAGATAACCCTATATCATTCCCTTATCTTCCCTTATCCCCTCCTAGCTCCCAGTAAGATTATGTTCAAGAAACGAGCGAGGACAGACCTTGGAGCCCAAAACCACGCAGCACTTGGTGCGCCGGGGCCTCGGGCGTCGGTCAAACAAACATTGTAGAACCTTGTAACAAAATTATAACATAAAAGTAGTACAATAGTAAAGTTGTAGCAATATAATAGTAATCTTATAGAAACATTATAGTAATATAGAAGATTCTGAGAAGTATGAGTGCCCTTGTGGGATCCTAAGGTGAGGATCCTACTACTCGGGGGTATGCGCACGCATGCGCACGCATCCCTTCTTCTGAGAAACACCCATGCCCAGCATGACAGTATCGGGTTCAAGTTTAAGATAATGTTGGGTTATAGTTTGAATGACTCGGAACAGAACTTGAGTGTAGTGATACGACGATGATCTGTTTCAGAGCCATCCCTAAACCCTACACCTTTCGCCCTTGACCACACAGTGCCTTTCTGCCGTTTGGATCTTCACGGGATTTGAATGCAGCAAGAATCCAATGATCTAGCCCTTGAGGGAGCGTGGCTGAGGGCGACCAAGCATCCATGCCAGGACAAGCCTAATCGATCCGAACGCTTACATGTTCAAAGTAACTATAGTGAGCATAATCATAGCAGCAGGAATTTGAAGTAATAACAGTAATCGCAGTATTCATATTAAGAATAGTACAAACGAAGATTATTAGGTGCACCCTGCACATGACTTCGCAAAGGGAGCAGCTTGAATGAAAGCAAGCCAATGGCAAGCATTTGTTGGATCGTGGTCGTGGCTGTTGTACGCAAAGTGCACCGATGGCGTGTAGAAGAAGCTTTGCAGAACAACTAGCTATCTGCAGCGAACAGACTCAGCAGGAAGGGAGCCATTCTCAAAGGTTTGTTTGTGGCCAGATTTGCAGCTCTTAGGTCTATTTGAGTTGTTTCTGGCGATGTTTAGAACTACCGGGATAAAGCAACTTTAGCTAGCAGTCCCTCCAAAGTATCCTGCAGTCGCGCACTAGCAACACAAAGGTGTTGGGAGCAAAAGTAGAGGCAAATAACATGTCCAGAAGATCAACAGTGAGCGTCTGACTTGACAAAGCCAGAAGTGATGTTTGATGTGCCGCGCCTGAGCTCAGTCCACGTAGACTGTTACTGTTATGGGGTCCTTGCATACTACAAAAATCTCCTTCTGCCCATACATTTCAGAATAGCCCATTCAGCAGTTGGAATTGTCTTTGACATTTCCGCCCTCCCAGCTAAGCATGAGTGGAAATTGTGCAAGAGGTTCGCGCGGCGGTGCCCTCCTTCCCATTATCGTGGGGTGCCCCAGATTTCTGCAGTGCCCAGTGCCTCTCTGATAGGTGAACACCCTAAATCCTAGATCCCAAAACCCTAATCCGAAAACCGTAATCCCAAAAACGTAAATCCCAAACCCTGAATCCCCAAACCCAAATCTCCAAGCCCTAGACCCTGAAGAGAGGTGTAGTTGTTGAAGGCCTGTGGGCTGCTTTTGGGTTGGGGGAATTTCGGACCCAAGGGGCTTCAGGATGGTAATTCAGTAGGTAAGGGTGTAGGATTAGGGTTTAGGATTTAGGGCTTAGGGGTTTAGGGATCAGGGTTTAGGGTTTTAGGTTGTAGGGTTTAGGGATTAGGGTTCAAGGGGTTAGGGTTTAAGGACTAGCCTTTATGTTGAACTACTAAGCTCAAAGCAGCCTCCTGCCTTGTTCCTGTTAACCTGCAGCCGAATGAAGGAATCTTTCTTTGGGCGCGCTGCTGCGGCAATAATCCCCTCCCCATAATACCCCCCCTGCCCAAATATGAGTGATGATCTATACTGGCATCGCAGGGACGATGAGAGGGAATACCATGAGATGCAATACCATGAGATGCAGGAATCGCACAAAAAGCCCCACAAGCGACAGAACCCCCCAAAAGCGACACCGCTCAATCTAAGACGAAACCACGAATGTGTTTTGGCTGAACCCTCCCAAACGTGATACCTTCCTGTCGTCCTACACAGAAACTCCCCAAAGCGATAATAGGACAACCCCAAGTTGTCCATGGCATCGGGTTACGCAAGGAGTTTCGGCGAATGCTCAAAAAGTACCATTACATCAATCACATGTTAGGCGGAGTAGTCATTTTAAGTGGGGTGGGGGAGTATGATCAGGGAAGGGGGATTGAAGACATCTTCTAGATATACATGAAGGACTGTAGGAGAGTGCATGGAGGGCTGAAGCTGCACAATAATCAGCGAGAGACGGTAGGCAGAGGTCTATTGACACAGGACGCTGATTTTAAGCCTTGGGCTGTAACGAGCATGCCACAAAAGCGGACAAAACGAAATTGCGTACAATGCGCTCGAGTAACCTTCAGGTATTCGGATGAACCGGGAACGGACTTGTTAGGGCAAGGTTATAAGTGGAGCTGAACAGGTCCCCTGTGAGAGCCCTGACATGAAGAAATGCACGTGTGGGATTTGCCTCGTGCGCAGGCCTGTCAAAATTTGCATGCAAGCCTTCATGCGCAGATTAAGCGAAGCTGCCTGGCGTTGGGTTTCTTTCTGAGTAAGATTTGAGAACAGTGGACAAGGCTTGCTGCATTGGCAAGTTCATAAGTTTGGATGGTCTTCTTGTCGCCATCGCCGTCGTCGCATTCGTAAAGTTAGAAAGAGAGAGAATGAGTAAGAACAAGTGCTAGTCCATGCCCCATGGCTTCTTGCGTTTCAGTTGTTACTGTGGTTGCAGCTACTGCTGCTGCGACTGCTGGAAGCAGCGCTTACGTACTTCTAGCCTGGAACTGTGGAAAGCTGCGGAAGCGCCCAGGTCCTTGCACCACAAATCGCTGAAGTGGTCCATCATTGAAGTCCGCGCTGAGCCCAGCTTGGCGAACTTACAGTGACCAAGCGGTGAACAAGCGCTATCTCAAAGCATCACGTATGCCACTCCCTCCACGTAAAAGAATGCCTCTACGCACATGTTATTCGGCTGTTTGTCAGTGACCAACAGAATTTGTCTGCTGTCTTCGTTGTCATGTCATGGTTGTTGCGCCGTTGCTGTCATCAGCACTGGCCATTGGACTAGGATTTCTTCAGCAGGTGCAAAATGAATCGTGCTGTAGTTGTTCAATGGTAGGCAGTTACATGGAGGGTGACAAAATTTGGAACTTCCATAAACGCATATGCGGACGTTGTCCGTATTGTCATAGTATGGATCCCACAATCTGACTCCAATGACAATAGATATTCCCCACGGGCCCTGGGATCGAGCCTCTTTTATCACACTGCCTAGGCAACCTCCCATAAATTTCAGTTTTTAACAAGGCTACAGTCAGATTTGTTGTATATTCAGCTGCTCAGGTGAGGAAGTTCAGAAGAGACTGCAAGCACTGTACAAAAGCTAACTGATAACGAACTGTTAGAGGTCTGGCTTTCAGGAACTGTCCAAAGCTGTACATGTGGTGGCCAAGAAGCGCCCGCACAAGGCAAACATGTTGGAGGATCATGTTTGCACGCAAGTGATGTGCAAAGGCTTTGCGTCCTCGTCCTGAGCTACGGGCGAATCCTGCCTTCCTCTTGTTCTATAGATCCTTGACCTGAAAACAGGGGGACCCCACCAAGAATTATCCAGGCATCATTCTCGAACATATAGGCACACTTGCAGCTTCATGAGATTTCTTGGACTGGGTAGTTGCAAAGCGTCACATGTGTTTCGACTGCCACAAAGCATTGGCAGTTGACGTCGGATATTGTTTCAAATGCATGCCCGGCCATACTCCAGAGCAGAGGCTTGTGGACTTGCATGGTGCCTGATCTCCCAGGTAGAAGATTCAGTGTCCGGGTAAGTCATACTATGGGTATTCTAACATTCGTGTCCCTCCACTCTCCCCCCAACAGCAAAAGCCCGTGTTTTGTGCACACCCCGCAAGACGGCCTTGACTTCGAGGCCCACACCATTTTGCAGTCTCGACAAAAGCCTAGGCAGATGAAGTGCGTGAGAACACGTAGCGCTGCTGCTGTTGTTGCTGTTGCTTATCCTAGCTCCTCCTCCTCCTTCTCGTTGAGATAGGATGACGAACACAGTCTGGGGCGTAGGCGTTGAAGGCCTAGGCTTTGGAGTCCAAGCAACAAACTCGTGACGCTCTGCACTGGCTTCGCCAAAAATGGGACACTGATAAGGTTACCTAAACCCTGCACGCAAAAACCTGAACAAGTCCGCATTTCTCAGCTGCCGGCTCAGCGGGTCGCTTGCCCTGACACGCAGCAATGCTGTTCGCTAAAAAGCACAATCCTTTTGCAGGGGCTCTTTTGGAAAAAGCACACCTGTGAGGCTTGTTTTAGTCTTGTACGGCGTTGACGCGCCTTTCTAATTCAAGGATACCCCAGGACCACCCTGCCCTCTGGAGTGTTTGAGGTTTAGGGGTCAGGATGGGTTCAGGCGAACGGCGAGCAGCCGGGACCAGAAAGGCCCTATCATCAGCCATGCAAGCACCCAGAGCCCCATTCCTTTCCCTGTCAAAGAGGGCCTCGCCATTCAATCCAGTTTGGACTGCGACTGGGAGGTCCATACATATATATATATACATATACATATACATATACATATATACATATTCCAAATCCGATTCCAAATCATAACCAGCTCTGCATGGGACGATTCGCCTACGTCCTGCATGCGGCTTGCAAGTTGCCGAGCTCGGGTTTTAGCAAGCTTCATCTGTCGCCTGCAGCTCAAACAGGTGCACATGGTTGTTTCCCTAAATAAGGGAACCCCAGAACAGGCCCCAAAGCACTATGGTCCTTATAATAGGGATCCCTAAAATGGTACCCCTAATTTTTGGAAACCCCCATGTAGATGCCAGCTACGCTTTGGGCACATCGTCAGCCAACAGCCTACTCCAACACTCAGCCTTTTAGGCCTAGGCGACGTTGGGACAGCCGAGAGCTCGCCGCATTTTTGTTTAGGCGCATGGTTTTGTCCATAGGAACCATAGTCTAAACTCCTTAAAGGGGGATATATAGGGGATTATGTAGGGGACTACTATAGGGGTTATTAAGGAGGATACTAGGAGTTTAGACAACGGCTCATAGAAAGAATGATAGCTTTCAGAACTTGGAGTTGACGAGCATCCGAAGTGTCAAAGGTCTTGGCCTTCACGGGGCTACCCATCAAGCGACCTGCCTAGCCCCGGAATGGCCCACATACAGAAAGATACACGCCTACACTTGAAATAACTGACTCCACACCTTTAGCCTGAACCCGCAAGCCCCCAACATTCTTCCAATGGTCCTCATGGCAACTACCGATGACTGCCAAGAAGAAGACCGGCGGAGGTGGCTGCCAAGCATGGGGTTATGTAGCGGTAGACGACTCATATATGGGGTATACAGATCCATAGAGCTGAGGGTTTGCAAAATCGTGAATGTCTTTGGGTCCTGGGAGGGAAGCTTCCAATTTCAGGACCTGCCTGTATCATGATGGTTTCGAGATCATTCAATCTTAGTTGGAACGTTTGAAAGTCAGCAGCGGTAAGGGTAAGAGGGGGCCTACAGTATCATTGTCATCACAGTCGACCTGCCAATGGACATTAAGAAGAATGAGCTGGGCAGAGTGATGACATGACCGAAACATGAGCAAGAAGAAGGGTGCATCACAAGCTTCGTTCACATGGCCGGTGCTTTCCTCGCGCTTCAGTCCCGAAGCTACCCAGAAGCTCAAGTAGGGCGCTTTCAGGCGTCTGTAGTAAAACTCTTGACCCAAACCAATTTACCATTACCACAGACAGGTTTATGACGGATCCGAAGCCGCACTCGAGGGGTTGGGACGTTTGGTACGTACAAATGTACTCTCTGCAGCTCACGGAACCCCAGGCAAGTTCAGGCCTGGAAGCTTAATGGCGGATCCTTCTTAATCCCCTCCCCCCCAACCCCCGCAATAATGACTGTTTCCCCAATTAAGTAATCTAGAATGATACTATATCGGGCGGGGTTGTCATTGGGATTCTTGTGAGGAGAAGGATATTATGCGCGCAATGGTTCCGACCCCAAAAGGGGTTCATAAGGTTGAGTGACGCTAAACCCTAAGTCCTACCCTCCCCCCCCAAGTTTCCTGTACGTTACTTTTCTGCCCATACATACGCTCCATTCCTTTTGAATTCCCCGCCTGGAGTCATAACCAACCTACGACACTTTTTACAGAAAGGACTGCAGGTTGGAACATGCAAATAAGATGAATTACTGTTTAGGGTTTAGGGTTTAGGGTTTGGGTAGGCAGATGATGATACTGTAGAAGCCTAAACAAAAAGTATCAGTATAGTTTCCTAGCCATCTTTATAGAATCACCAGAATGAATCTCATAGCCATCTTGAAAGTATTCTAGCCGAATGCGCCCCAAAGCCCACATGCGTGGCCTTCAAGTACTTCTGCTTACATTTTCTAGGGTTATATAGATATGTATACGGACAACGGAAACGAAAGTGGAAGCTACTATGTAGGATTTAGGGGTTGAGGGTTACCTTGGGAGAGTGGTGGAGAGGTTCCCTATAGCTATCCCTGTATCATCCTAAGCTATACCGTGGCTAGAATACCTAAATTCGCTCCCCCAGTCCCTATGAGCACCCTGAACCTTGGACCCTAAAGAACACGTAGATTTTCATTTTCGTGTTGCACGCTTCCATTCCTCCTGAGAGGCACCCGCGAACATTATTTGCAACTATCCCTAGTGTTCAGGGACATATATGCTTGCTATAGTACTTATATGCACCCCCGTCTCCCCACTCGCCCTCAAACATCCTAAACCCAAGGCCATGCGTCATAACAACAACATAAGAACAATAATAATAATAATAATAGTAGTGATGGTGATATTTTTTCCACTTTACCATTCCTCCTTAAGCACTAAACCCTAAATGAGGGTTTCCATTTCATTTTGCATGTTCTTTTCCATTTGATTCTCCATTATCGGGGTATTAAACCCTATATACCCCTTTAAAGGGGGCCTAGGGTTTCCATTTCATTTTCCATCTTCTTTTCCATTTGATTCTCCATCATTGGGGTATTAAACCCTAAACCCTATGCCAGCAAGTTTAGGCTGGTTCTCCCTGCGATGGGCAACGGTGCTCCTCGCTGCAAGCGGCCTTTGGCGCTTTGGTGGCACAGTGGAGAAACCCACACAAGTACTCTGTAAGTCGGCTCAGTAAGAGGTGTATATATATATATATACACACTTAAAAAGTCTGGTCAGTAAGAGGTGTATATATATATATTTGCATATATGGTTATGGGGCTCAGAATAGAGGTTTAAGGTAGACTTCAACAGTCAAAAGAGCCTCCGAGCAGATTTGAATTGCAGGCTTCAGTGAAATTAGCGTTCCTTCGGAATCTGCATGAGTATATATTGAGTGTCCACGTGGAGAGACTATGAAGGTTGAAAAAAGTGGGTCATCTGAGTAGCATTTTAATGGGGATTATAGTCAGCCAGTCTCTTTTTGGTTATAGGCATAGTGGTTTGTAAGCGGTTTTAATCTTGTTTGGTTCAACCAGAAAAGCACTACTCATGTGGAGGTTTCCGACAAGAGGGCGGGCCCTGGAGACCTGACATCTGGAATTTGTACACTTGGGAGTCTCTTGATTTGGGGGGGCTGTCTACGCTCCAAAGGCCTTTTCAGGGTCCTTGTCAGAAAGGGAGATGCACTCGTTGCCGGCATGATTCCGGAGTACTCTAGCCGGTTTAGGATTTCCAGGGTAGGGTGTTTTGGCTCCAGGTCGAGGGTCATCCAAAACAACAGAGCAAAAAGCTAGAGGCCTCGGAAGTTCGGGCCAATCTGAATTCATGCAAGTGCATCGCCAACTCTGCAGCAGTTCTTTGCAGAGACGTAGTTGTGGTGGCAACTAGCTGCCCAGGATGGAGTCAGGGCTTTCGTGTGATGACCTCGGGATCTTTGGATTTCGTTTAAACAGGCCTCCCACCTTGCGAGAGGTTTCACCCAAACGGCGCAACCTTAAAAAGTCTGCTGCTCTTAGGACGATGGTCTGGATCTCCATGCACTGGAGATTGTCCCTGGGCTTGGATTAGCGAAGAAACTCCAACGATTAGGCATAGCATGCCCCCAAGCCCTTTTCGAATGATTAATGCCAACTCATTGTCGGTCAATGGGATAGCTTCAACCATAGCCAGCTTTGCGGCATCTTCTGAAGCACTTGCTACGCATGAAGATGCAAGGCAGGTGTCAGCTTTTGGGTACAGGGATGCTGTCGTTAGCACGTAACCGGTCTTACTCCTGCGAAGGGAAAAACTGAGACAATGACGCCACTGCCAACCATCTTGTCTGTAGCAGTCTTGGCATTCGTGGCGAGTAGAAATCAGACTCTAGACATTTCGATGGAGCGCTGTCTTCTTCCAAGACCCTATATAATTCCTATAGTTTCCATATTCTCTTCCATTATCCAAATATAACCCCCACATATACCTGATAATCCAATATGAACCCTACCAACATAAGCCCAATATATACCATATAACCCTCATACAAACTCCATATAGTCCCTAAAATGTCCATTGTATTTTCCATTATTCTTCTTCCAAAACTGATTCGTATATAAGGCAGATACCAGCAGAGACACCGCTTCAAGAGCGCGACAGAAGAGCTGTCTTTGGTGTGTAGGGGTTTATAGGGTTTAGGGGCTATGGGTAGGGGTTTAGGGTTTAGGGTTTATAGGGTTTTAAGGGTAATTTCCCAGGTTCAGTGGCCCTCCGACACAAACTGCAGAAGCGCACGAGCGGCTCCAAGAGGACGCCGACTGGCTTCAAACTACAGAGGGCTATAGGTTGGGTACTGCCCCCACCCAGTAACAGTCTATATTAGGGGTCCTATTAAGGGCTATATATAAGCATATTCTGGCTATAATCCAACTGTTACTGAGGGGGGGGCAGTACCCACTTATAGGTTCAGTCCTCAATGGTCTCAGACCCCGAACTCACCATAGATCAGAAGCCCTACATCCTAGATTCACATGGGTCATTCTCGAAACTATGGGCATTTGGTTGTAGATTATATTGCGGAACCTCATGTTTAGGCATACCAAGATGGGACCCCAGTTTTGGAAACTACCCGCATACAAATTCCTACAAGGCCTACAAAGACATGGCATGAGGCATGGTGCATTTTATAACAACTCAGGTGCAGATTCAGCAGCACGAAAGCACAACAGTGTCAGGACACAACAGCAGACATCTGCACTAGCTCTGGCTAGAATGGAGTTCCAGAGAGTCAAGTCCCATGCGAATTCTACCTTCAAGTTGCAGCGTGATATCCTTTATACTGCAAAGCAGGGGAAAGCGCGTGAGTCGATGCAGCAAACTTCTGCGGAGAGATCATGGGGGCCATCTTTTCAGGTAGCCCAATATACTGTGCACGAGACTGAAGCCATGCTTTGCCCACGGTTTTTGGATGTTTCGGCGAAATTCATGACAGGCCAATGGTTCCCTTGCAATCCACCAGTCAGCTTGCTTGAGGTGTATCTTGCTTTCGTTGATTCTACTGGGTGGTTGGTTCCTATCAACGTTTCAGGCTGGAACCAGTTGGCAATTCCAGTGGAATGGAGATCCAATGCAGCATCAGCGTGGTTGCATGAGACCTCCTACCCAGAATTGGTTTTGGAAAAACAGGCTTTTGAACAAGCAGTTGAAAGCATTCCAACATGCTGTCAAGCGGATGCTCAGAGTCATGAAGGTACAAGCATTGTTAATCCAGCACCCGTGTTTGGTTCCTTTTGGCAAGAAAGGAAAGGTGCAGTGCATCACGCCAGTTCCAGAATTGTGCAAATCTTCTCCTTCTTTCCTCAGCAATCTCATACAGCGAAAACCGCTTGCAGATCTGCTCAGTAATCCATCCTTCCCGAACACCGCAGCAGTCCACCATTGCACAGGTTAGTCCAACAATCCTCTGGAATCTTTATATGCGCCACAGGTAGCACGGACACAGGCTTCCGGCAGTTGCAGTTCCATTTCCTCTCACCTTTCCTAGTTGCTTCAACCGATGCTTCGCTTGGAGTGTTGACCGACTGCATGCATACATAGTAGTTTCCATTTTATCTTCCGATATCCCACATAACCTCAACATACACCCTGTTTTACTTTAGTAGTATTATCCCAATATAACCCCTATATAACTCCGATATAAACCCTGAACCCTAAATAGTAACTTCCATTTCCTTTTCCATTATCCCAATATAACCTATATAAGCCCTATACTACTATATAATCCCTATATAACCCTATAGTAGCCTTAGAAGACTATATAATCCCCATAATCCCTAAACCCTCAAGTCCATACCCGTGAAAGGAACTCCGCGAGGCTCCCGAGCCAGACGCCCGCAGCGAGGTGGAAGAGGCGAGCCTCTTGGGTTTTAGGGTTTAGGATGGTTTAGGGTTTAGGATTTAGGGTTTAGGATTTAGGGTTTAGGGGTTGAGGGGTTTAGGGTTTAAGGGTGTTGGGTTTAGGGGTTCGCGAGCACGCGACAACATGGGGTGGGGGTTCCCATAATTAGGGGTACCTTGTAAACGGATTACGGGGTTATCTAGGGGATATATGGGGATATGTACGCTTCAGGGTTTCCAAAAATTAGTGGGTACCTTTTTTGAGGGGCTGCCATTATGAGTATTATCGTGTTTTGTGGTCTGGGGTTCCCACATCAACAGGGGAACTTGGTACGTAGGTTAATAATGGAAAAGAATGGAAACCACCATATTATTTATGGTTTAGGGTTTAGTCTACTACTCTACTTGGAGGGTCGGGGGGGCTTAGTAAGTAGGTTCATGACCCCCATAATCCATATAGTAACCCTAGCTATCCCCAGTATTAACCTACTTACTAAGTCCACATGACCCTCCAAGTACTGTTGATATTGAAGATCCTGCAGGAACCTTGGGACGTGTGGTTTCTGGTACACTAAAGTTATACACACTGGCGTTCTGACGTTCAGGGTACAGGGAATTGGCTGCTGAACGCAACGTGCAGCCGCGGAGGGTTCCGGAGGTTTTCATGTGGAGCTTCCTCACGATGTCCCTGAACTCGCGGCCGCGCACTGCGCACTCAATTTGGGAAACGCTGCTCCCGCGTGGAGCGTCCACACAATTCAGAGTTGAGATCATGCTCATGCCACAGTTCCATACGCTAGCAAAAGTGCAGAATTGCCGATGCTTGTCAGTATTCATGGCTACTAAATCGTGCCCTGGCGAAATGGCCTGGCATTTGGGCTCAAAATCGCGTTTTCGCCTGGTGTTGTCAGAGTGTTCCCGGAGTGCTCTATGAGTGCACATAGTTTGCCTGCATAGTGGTCTGAGAGTGCACTTGGAGCGGTCTTTCACTGTTGGGAGGCCTACGCACAGCAGTAATGACCAGACATGGTTCTCTTGCAAATGCTTAGAAATTATTAACAACCCTAGTCGTAGACTGTTATCAAAACAGCCAACTTCCAATGTAAGTGCTTAGTGCAGAGACTAGACGTATTGCTTCGCAACTGCCATTCTGACAGCTAAAAGTGCTATAGACAAAAACTTGTAGTAGAAGACATACTGCCGCCGCAGCGCAGAGGAAGTAGTAGGAGAACTAGTAGAATAGTCATTCGCACACGAATAGTCGTAGTGCTTGTAGGGGGCCCCTTTCACAGGGAGCATACTAGAGTTGGGAGTTTATCAGACAGGCGCTAAGTTGCGGAATCTGCCCAAGGGGTAAGTTTTTACCGTTTGAGTTTGGGTTTTGAGTATGGTTGCATTCTAGAAGCCTGTAAGAGTCATTATCTCTCAGCGACTCCCCTTTTTAAGACACGTACTTGGAGCTTCGTGGGTCGGTATAGTGTGGGCTCCTGCCATAATACGGCTTCGAAGATCAGCTTCCCTAATTTGGGAGCAGTAGTGTAGACAGATTTCGCACACACATCCCACATCCAGCGTCATCCCCCAGGATTCTTCTATAACCCGCATATCATCCCAGCTTGATGCCCAGAAAGCCTCAAACACAAATCCCGCTTGGGCTGAGGAGGAGCTCACCACATGGTCGCCTGTAGCGGAGAGCAGTCCCAAACAGGTGGCCTGCATGGATTTCGGGGCTTGGGGTGTGGGGTTCAAAGTAGGGTGCAGGCAGGCCCTAAGGACTTAGAGGTTATGACTTTAGGCTGTGAGTCCTGGGGCGCAGGCCTACTTAATTAGATCACATGTAATCAGGGAGCATTTGCCCAGTTTTCCTAGCCTGTTGGAGCTTGTCATGAAACAGAGTAGAAGGGAAAGATGATCTCAAGTCTCAAGCACACCGCCAACACGGAGGATCTTCGAGAATGCTCTAGTTATGAGCAACTCAATTCTGGATTTTCTAGTTAGGACTATCATGTGAGTCGTCAAGCACCAAACCTTATGAACCCTTAAAGCTACAAACTCCCAACCCCAGCACAGTACCCTAGACCCTAAACCAACTCGGCCGCATGGCTGTTCTGCCTGTGCTCGGGGAGAAAAGGATCGTTGCCAGAAAAAAGCTTTCCATTAACTTCCCAACTTACAAATCCCAAAACCAAATTCACCAGAAGCGCTAACTTCACATACAGCCTCAGGCCTCACGATTCATGGCTTAGGTTTAGGGTTTTGGGCTTTAGACCCTGAACCCTGGACCCAAACCTCAACAGTCATATTATAGTACTACTTTCCAGGAGCGCGAGGTAGCCGCTGCCCTGCGCACCCCAAAGCCGCGACCTGCTCGAGCTGGCAAAGGCAGGTCCAAACGTACTAAGGTTTTTGGATGAGAAGTCACCGAGGGTTCATAGAAGATTTGAGTTTTTGGGCTTTGGGATGTAGAGTTCTGGATTTGATTCTAAAGGATTGCGGTTCGGATGGGAGGCCTTGGGGGCACCGGGGATATATGGCGAATACGAAGAGGTTTTGGGCTCTCTATCAAGGATTGTATACCGGTATACCGGAAATGCTGACATAAGAGCTTGGGGATGTACATGAGGAACTCTAGAGGGATCCCCTAAGACTCTCTGAGGTTAAGCCCTAAACACCTGTTTCCATTCATTTTCTATGTTCTTGTTCATCTGATTCTCCGTTATTGGAGGGTAATATCCCTAGACCCTAAACCATATACCATGGAGTACCCTAAACATGATGCTGGAGTGTCTGGGTTATACATTAGGAGGACCTTTCACCCTGTAATAGTGGTAGAAGAGGAATGTAAGGAAACCCTAATATATCCCTCATTATCCCTTATAGTCACTATTACAGGGTGGATTGTTCACCTAAGCTACACAAAATCATATTGGGGCATCTAGGCCATGGAGCAGGGCTCGGACAAAATGTGGCTTCCCCAGAGCCAGATCCTAAGAGCAACCCAAAGCCCTTTTGAAAGCTTATAGTCCCCCTTAATGAAGTAGATAGAATATGGCTTTGGGTATACTATAACAGGATCCCCATACAGCCCATATTCTATCTACTTAAGAGGGGCTATAAGTCCCGAAGTTGCCGACAGCACGCGGAGGCAAAGAGTTGAAGATGGGCAGTTGCCCACAGAAGCCCCGCCCCGACTTCAGCTGAGCTGTAAGTTGGATGTTGTTCAGACGACATATGGGGACTACATAGTGCATCGTACGTACTGGGTATGTGCTGTGATCGTAGAGGGATCATTTACCCAGTCATTCCTTGCTCACTGGCCGTCCCAGAGCACAGGCTTGTGAGGCACACGGTTGAGTCATGGGCTTCCAATTGGCAATGCAACCCCAACTCCCCTAACTGATGAAGCCCCCCCTTAGTGTGCAACAAGTGTGGGCTCGAGCTTCCTGACATCGTAGGTGGATTGCGCGGTTTGAAGGCAGGTGATGCTGGCATTTCTCAGCAGACCTTAGCCAGCTGAGGTCGCAAAGAGAAATGGGGCGAGGTTGTGAAAGAAGTGCGCCCCTCAGCCTGCGAACGCTGCTTCAGAAGATTTATCTGGCTACAGCGACTGCATGTTGGGTACTGCCCCCACTCCATTGACAGTTGAGTAATACTTATAGTATGACTAGATGGAGCCCTTAATATGGCCCCTATTGTAGACTGCCAATGCGTGAAGGCTAGGACCCAAACTGCAGGGGCACTGCAGAGCCCAAACAGTCCAGATGTACCATCAGCTTACTGGCTCTTAGTAAGGAATAAGGGAATACAATCCCCAAGTAACATCCCTATATCCATTAAGAACCAGCGAGTCAGTCTTCCAGAAGCCTCGCCGAAGCCGGCATTAGATGGCCAACCCACTCCCAAAGAGGGAAGTGCAACGCAGCTGAGCAGATCCAGAACCCTAGACATGTGGGTCCCATTCTGGCAAACGTGGGCTGGGTTAAAGCAGTGCTGAATCTCTAGCAGAATCTGGCAAGCATGGCAGAGCAAAAGCAAGAGGAGTACAGAGCAGTAGTTAGTTACAGACTTTGTTGTCATCTGTAAGTCCCGTAACGTCGTAGACAGACCAGCTTATGGAGGGGACAGGACTGCATTGTTCTACATACGGCTCTGGTCCACATGTGGGTCCATTTGTCCTTTTGGAAAACCCTGCATAGTCCCTTGGTGATCCTCATGTATACTCTGCCTACAACCCACAGATGCTCACCCAAAGGACATGAAGATCATCAAGGGCGGTTCCTCCACGGTGGCCAAAAGCTGCTACCGTGCTGGTGACGCTTTGGTCTTCGAGCTACAGCTACGTCAGGCTCGGGTTTCTTTCTTTGTCTGGGGTTCATGGGTAGTTATAGGCTATAGGTTGGCGGTTAATTGCTACGGTTACTTGGATGTTCATCGCGAATTAGAGCTGAAGAGCTCCAACAAAGAGCCCAAGACCTCGCAGGGTCCTGGTGGAATGGGAGCATCAATCTCTAAGCCCGTGGAATACTCGATTACAATCCCTCTCACAGAGAGAGGGGTCACTTGAATGCAAGACTATTCCGTGTTGGGTGTGGGAAGTTGTTGCTACCTGCCTCTGGAGTACCCACCGTTGTGTGTCTCGGCATTGATCGTTCTACACAATTACGTCAACGGGCTGCATTGTGGCTGTCAAGGTGTAGGGTTCATCAGAATCATGCCCCAAGTGTGGAGCACAATTTCCTGCAGCACAGGCCAACGATTTTTTTTCAGCAGGACAAGAGGGAGAGCCCTCATGTTGACACAAGCCTCAGACATCGCCAGGAAAGGTTGAGCTCCACATTTTGCAGCGCTTAATCCCTACCCTCCAGTCAGTTGAGATGGCCATCTGCTGTAAGTCGTCTCTCTCTCTCTCTCTCTCTCTACGACTCTCAATGCCTTCCATAAGAGTACTGTTCTTATCATGAACCCTGTAACTTCTTTAGCGTTATGATGCTGCATAGAAATCATGCACTTTGCCTGTTCCAGTGCTGCAATTGTCTTGGTTGTCCTATGGCATCTGCAGGCCAAGAAAATCGTTGGCTATGCGTACGAGATGCCGTAAACTCAGGGCCAGACAGCATGCCAAATTGGCTACTGCATGCTCAGTGCGGTATCGCTGTGAGTCCATGTGCCCTGGAAGTGGGTACTTGGGACTTGGGTACTAGTGATTGTTGCACAGGCTGGGGGGAAGTATATGATTATTGGGTGCTTAAACCCTAGGGCCCTAAACTCTAAATGCCCAAGAATTTCTAGAAACCACAAACCCCGAAAAAAACCCTAAACCCTAAACGCCCTAAAAGACCTGAAAACTGAAAACCTAAAAACTTAAAAAGCAACCAAAAAGTGAGCGGTTTTTGCGGTCAAGTCACCAAGGCCTCTGCCAGACTACATTGTGGCAGATGAGCCAGGGCAGCCTGAGTTTGAAAGGCTGGGAGTGGACATTGGGGGTTTAGGGTTTTAGGGGCTTGGGGTTTGGGGTTTAGGGTTTAGAGTTTAGGATTTAGGGTTTGGGGGTTTAGGGTCTAGGGGTTTAGGGCTTCAGGGTTTAGGGCTTTAGGGTGTAGGGGTTTTCCACAATTAGGGGATACCGGGGTTGTGAGGGTTATATTGGATTATAATGGGTTATGGCAAATAGTATGGGAACTAGTTTTTGGGGTTTAGGATTTAGGGTCTAAATTCCTTAAAGGGGATTTATCGAGGGGATTATATAGGGGACTATTAAAGCGGTTATAAAGGGGGATACTAGGAGTTTAGACTATTGCTCACATAGCCTCATATGGGAAGAATGGAAAAGAAGCTGGAAGCTACTATTGAGGGTTTAGGCTCGGGGGATAGGGTTGAGGGGTTGTATAGGGGTACTGTCCCTCAAGAATGGAGAATCAAATGGACAAGAAAATGACAATTTAAATCGAGACGGGGGCTGTAGGGATTTCAGGGGTTTCCCAAAATTAGGGGTACCTTTGAAAGGGATTTCTCGCAGGGTATTTAGGGATATACAGGGATATGCAGAGTTTAGGGTTTCCCAAGAGTAGGTGTACCTTTAGGGAGCCCCATATTCAAAAAGGACTATAGTATTTTTGGGTTTAAGTTTTGGTGTCAACCCTAAACACCCCTATTTTGGGAAGCTACCACATGGGTTGACGAGGGATCGATGCCCCTTGCTGAAATCGTTGGGTCAGGGACTAAACTCCATAGAATCCCCATATACTCCCTATATCAGAACCCTATATACCCCATAGATCCCAAACCCTCGGGGTGTTCTCTTCGCTTCTGGAGTCACAGTTCCCTGCTCAGGCGTTCAACTCTTCAACTGCGCACGCCTGAGAGTACAGCAGTCGGAGCTAGAGGTCATGATTTGATTGTTATCATACTTACCACAATTCATTTTCATATTCTATGAAGTAGATACACTAATTTTTATTATTGTTATGAATATGATTACTATCCTGTTATTTTGACCCATGTCCAGCTGTTTGAGAATAGGATTTCTTGAAAGGATGGATCGCAAAGCTAGAATTGGGTCATCTTCACTCATGCCACAAGCTTTTGTGGGATTTCTTTCTGAGACAATCATCCTATCAAAGCCAGAACAAGGTGAATCCTGTGCTCAGGACCCCTGTTGCGTGTCCATGACTGTGCCAGCTTACTTACACTTTCAGATTGCGGGGTACTTCATCGTGCATGTTGTTCTTACTCAACATGCCCTTGAAATCAGGACCTACAAGACGCTCGCACAAAGTCCCAATGAGGTCCTCATATCGTACTGCACCAAGCCAATTGAAACTCCATTCTAGAAAGCTTAAGGTCCAGGTGTGACTTCGCCAACGGGGCACGGGGACCAGGGCCATTCTGCCTCAAACAAAGCCCGACGAAGGAGGTGGACGTAATGAGCTGGTTCTTGGGTCCCAAGAGCCCTCCGAGTAGCTTCGCCACCTGACTCGCTCATGTGTTGGCGGGAATGGGAGCATGGGTTAGAGGGATTACTACTGTTGGTGGACGACATTAGCCTGCATGACCCTATATGGTAGTTTCCCAAAATAAGGGGACTGCAATATATTATGATCCTTACTATGGGGACCCCCAGAATGGTACCCGTAACATTGGGAAACCCCCATATACCTGTAGCCTATATACTTGGGGTCGTGCAGGATTCTGTCTACCAACTCAAGAAGTTTCGGTTTGGCAGTTCACATAAGCCTTGCATGGCCTGTATAGACCTCCTATAGTCTCCCCATATTAGCCTCATATATGCCACATGTAATGGACCTTGACATTTCTTTAGCTGGGTTGGCCTTTGGGGTATGTAAATATTTCCTTTTTTTAGTAGCATGACACCCTAATATTTCTCAAGGGACTCTAAAGGCCAATTCCTTTAAGACCGTATAAACCTTAAACCTTAAAGCTTACACCCTCAACCTTAACCCCCAAAACCCAAACCCCTAAACCCCAAAGCCCTAAACTTGAGGCTTGCAGTTCAAGATGGCAAAACGGTGGTGCTGGGACCAGCGCACAGCGACATGGACGTGGCCTCGGGCCTCCTCTGTGGGTTTGGGGATTGCAGGGTTTAGGATTTAGGGTTAACCCCGCTACCCCACTTAATGATGAACATGCTCAATATCCTATGAGAGACTATAACGGGCAGTATTGATTGTCAAGGGGGTGGGGGGCTTTATGTAAAGGAGCATGGGCTTGCGGCGACTTGGGATTCGGGATTTAGAGCAGAGTTTGAGGTTGGAGTTTAGGGCTTGGCTTTTCAGCGTCTACGTGGAGGATCTTTTGACTGTTTAGGGGTTTAGGTCACTTACTGTCCTCCATAGCCCGTAAAGCACATGCCCATAACCCGCATTTCTAGATCAGATTGCCTTACGGAGTCAGGAAAGGCTCAAAGCACATTAATGAATTACACAGCCTATGAAGCCCTACGTAGAGCCAGTTTCCATGTCACGCTCCATTTTCTCGTCCATTTGATTCTGCATTATCGCCTAAGCCTCGGTATACCCTATATAACCCCATATGAGCTACAGTCTAAACTCCTTAAAGGGGGGGTTATATAGGGGACTACTATAGGGGTTACTAAGGGGGATACTAGGAGTTTGGACTATGGCTCATATAACCCCATATATTCTCAGTTTCCATTTCATGCTCCTCTGTCTTTTCCATTTGATTCTGTATTATTGTAGGGTTTTCTGTTGAAGGGTTTCTCTAGTTCCTTGGCTTCATGATTCGCAAGCCAACATAGTCCAGTACATATTTGCTTTTTGTAAACTCTGTAACTTTAGACTTCTTCCCCAATACCACAGCCTTGAAGTCCTAAATCCGCAGCCCGAAGCAAGCCCCCCATCAAGCGGTTGACGCATCCCTTCAGGCCTGTGTCTAAACCCACACCCTAATCCGATACCTAAGCCCTGAAACCCCCAAACCCCCGCCAAAATGGTAAATCCCAAACAGAACCTAAACCAAATTCAAATTAACATGGAGCCTCAAAAAGGATCCCATCAAGACTACGGTCCCTTTATGTACCAGGATGGAGTTCCGTGTCAGTTTGGGGAAGGATAAGAGCCCTGAAGCCCCCTGAGGAGCGCATCCAGACGGTCGGCGACGGCGCTTTCGCCCACTGGAAAGAGCCACTGCCGGAGGTTTCAAGGGTTTAAAGCTTTGGGGGTTTGGGGCATAGCGTTTTAGGGCTTTAGGCTTCAGGCGTCAGACATTTCGGGTTAAAGGCATAAGGTTCTAGGTTTTGGGCATGGTAGAGGTTAGTTTGGGCTACAGGCTTGCGGATTCAGGGTTCAGATCCGCTGTAAATGTCGCTTGGCTGCTTTACCTCTCTAGATGAGCTGACAATGACAGGGCCCTCTCAAGAGGTTAAGCCCGGACACATTATTATCAGGCTTGATCAGGTGCAAGCGCACTGGAAATCCTGCTATAGGGATCAGGTGTGCCCAATGCAAGAAGTCCCGACCATGGATGAGACTTGCAGCTTTTCAGAAGGGATGCCCGAAGGAGGGCAGACGCCGGTGGTGAGTTCAGGGTAGGAGTTGCTTTGTCTTTGAAAAAAATCCTGCTATAGGATTGTTCAAAGCATGCCGAGCGCAATCCTAATGAATCTAGTGAGTTCCCCTGGCATTGCAACCTTCCTTACGGCCACATGTAGAATTCTCAAGACAAATTACGCGGTAGGCCCCTGGGATATTTAATATTTTCCCTAATGGCTTTGATAAGGGACCCTATATACTAATTGTAAACGCTAGCGCGCGCCCGCCTCGGCTGGCCGGGCTTCCCACTGTAGGAACATGTAATTATAGATATACAGGTATTTAAGTTAGGTATATGGATACAGTCATATGCCTAATACATACACAATAAAACCCTAGAAGTCCAACTAGGGACGCGCAAGTAGGACCC
>CAJNIZ010025681.1:51279-74176 GCA_905231905.1 Symbiodinium pilosum
AAGCGTTTTAGGGGCCAACCCAGATTACACCCATTGAGAAAAGCTCCAAGTGGGTTGGTAGTCCTTTAACAGGGCCCCTTCGGCACCAGCAAGCTTCACTTTTCCACACCTGGCAACGTGGATTTGCTTCTTGGCTGGAAGTTAAGGAGCCTTATTCCCTAACCCCAGTAAGAGGATGATGGTATGGGACATTGCAATTCTGTTAGGTACCCATGTTAATGGATCAACAAGGGCAATTTAACGTGTGCGCCTTGCTGCTTCCTAGGTTTAGAACTGAAGCTGCTTCTTTACCTACAAGGTCTCAAGCAAGCCTCTCCCACATCGGTCATATTTTTGAGAAATGCTTTCGGTCTTCAGCTCACTGGAAGGCCTAGTGACAATCTTGAAATGATGGTTGCTTACCCCCCCAAAGGGTTGTGACTAGCAAGTTGCAAGTTAGGTTGGGGTTTCAGGTTCCAAGATGCCTTCTTTTTTGGACCAAAGCCTGTCCTAGACGTGTATCCCAGCTCAGGATACTCATCATCATGCTGGGGCTGCCTCGGTAAGTGTTGTTCGTATCGGAGTTTAGTACTTGCAGGAGCTACGCTGAAGTTTGGGCTACATGAGGCGGTCTTTGATGTTGCACGCGGATACATTTAGGCCTGCTTGGGGTTCTCGTTAGTGTCTATGCAAAATGTCGATCCTGAATATGATTTGCTGTTTACAGTGACATGGATCCTGGAATTCTGCGCCGAAGCTGGTGCCCCTTGTTACTTGCCCCTGATTTTTGCAAACCCAAAACTTCAAAACTCCCTAATTAAACCGTGTAAATACCGCCCTATAATATTATGACCCCTAAACCCTAAACCCCTGTCCCCTTTAAAGGAACTCCCGCCCAAGATGGCCCCAGGAAAGCGATTTCACAGCTCCGGGCCGTGGTTTTCCCGCTTTCCCCGCGCATGGGCTTCGTGGAATTCGTTCACAAGCCCAATAAGATACTCGCCTGACACGGGTTAGGGTTACATAGGGCTACAGTCCTCCTTAACTTAAGTAAATAGAATATGGCTGTGGATATATTACAATAAGATCCATAGTTTTTAAGGGGACGATATTGACTATATGTAGGGCTATGTATGGCTAAGGGTTTAGGGTGGTTGTATAGGGTCATATGGATTATATGGGGTTATATGGAGTTGTAGGAGGTTTTGGCTTATATGAAGTAGGGTTTCATTATGGATTTGGGTGAGTGTACACAGGGCTCCTTAGTGTATACATTCAGAATCCATTCTGGAACCGTAACGTAAATCCTACCATGTAAAGGCAGGTGAAAGGGTGTAGGGTAGAAGAATGGAGTATCAAATGAAAAAAATGACAGTGGTTTGTGCATTTTAGGGCGGTTTAACCAGGTAATTTCCGATAGTCTCTTGAACTTTTCTGTTATCGATCGCGCTCGTGTTTGGTAGAACGCCTTGTCTGGTATGAGGGAGTGCCCCAACATCAGGGGAGATCCTGTGGGGAGTGAAGAATGCAGAAGTCTGAAGAGTTGCCAGTCCTAGTCCCTAATGGTTCTTGTAAAGCTATATTAGTAGATCCCCCCAACACCTTATTCTAGTTATCTAGGCCCCTACACCCTGGATACCTCATAAATCACACGTTGAAAGCCCGAGGAAAGCCAAGGACTACGATCCTACGAAGAGGCGCCAAGTTCCACGTCGCTGAAGGGTTTAGGGTTTAGGGCTTAGGGTTTAAGGGATCTTCATGAGAGGGCTTTGGCAACCCCAATCCATATTTATGGAGAGTCAAATGGAAAAAGACATGAACAACAAAATGAACACTCGGTTTTAGAGTGGCTTTGCGGGGATCTGGGGAAATCTCCATCTCAAAAAGTAGGACCCTTTATAGCCATACGAGAACTAAAAGGCGTTAATTTGCGGGTTTGGGACTGCCAAAAAAAAACCTTATTAACTGAGCCAAGGCTGGAACAGAAGACCCCGATCCCTGCTTAGAATTTTGGGGGGCCCTGAATGGTAAAAGGAGCTTATCCTGGCAAGCCCCAACGAGTACAGCGTTGGGTAGCAAGGCTCTTTGCAACTTTTGCTCTCAGATCCTTGGGCATTTCAGTTGTACCAGCAGAGGACCCGCCAAGGGCCTCTTGTAATGAAGGCTGGTCCTCGCAAGAAGAGCATGTTACAGGGTCCCCGATAGATTTTGAGCGTGTCCACTGCATCCGACCTACATACACCAAAGCATGTAATCTTCACCCTGGCAGCCATAGCAGTCCTAGAAGGGACCCCCAAGGCCCGTCAGCTTTCAAAGGGGGGGGTTCACAAAATTAGGGGTACCTTCTTGGAGGTCCATATCATAAGGCCTCTAGTGTTGTGGGGTCTATATTGGAGCCCCCTATTTGGGGAAATTACCAGAGTCTCAGCGGCCTGGAATTTCAGTTTGGTGCGATTACGCGGAAACCTGTGAGGCACCATTTTCACGGGTTAGGGTTTAGGGACCGTAGCGGCTAACAAAATGGAAACGAAAGTGGCCATGATGTGGAAACTATGGAGAACCAAATGCAACCAAAAGCGGAAAGGACATGGAAACTGAAGATATATGGGGATTATACAGGGCTCTGGCGGACCTGAACTTGGTTAACATAATGTGGATGATAATACGGTTTCTGTATACAAGTCATATCATTGAAGTTTCTTAACAACAATGCAGATTATTAGCTTGCACTTTGGGATAGATTTGTGATCTTCTTTCTCTTTGTAGCAGGGAACCTGTGCAAAAAGTAGGCATGGGCCTTTACAGTACCACCCAGCTTGGTAGCAGGTTAGGTAGTCAGGCTCTTGCATCGCATGCCTCTAGATCCTCGCCCAGACCCCAAATCAATCCAGAAATTCGATCCGCTAGAAGACCATGCGGATTCATATAGGGATCATGTGTACAGGATCTCATGTGTAGATTCCCTCCGCTTTATAATACACAGTACAGAGATCGAGAGGCGCCGGCGGAAGGAAATTCATCGCGAGCTCTTCTTCCAGACCTTCCCCACTCTTGGCGTGGAACCGCACTTGGCAGACAGGCATGCAGCGGTGCAATTCTGAGTCAAGGATAGTTCAAAAACAGACTGTTTCTATGATTGCCTTTGCCCCTAGACAAGCTTAAGTACATATTTGGAGATGCATTCTCCAAAATGTACTTATGGGGACGAAGAGCGTTGTAATCGCTGTTTTGAGGTACATGTTGGATGCTCAGCAGATGCAAGCCCATCGTTGAACTCATCAAAGAGTTGGCCAAGCAAGAATTTGTGGGCGGGCTGTCTGCCATCTATGTAGAAAATGGTACAGTGTGTATTTTCTGCACGCAGCTGCGAAAGCCCGAAACACCAGCCTACATGCGCTCTGAACCTCGTCACCCACAGGCATGCACTCGACATTTTCTCCCTGAAGCAACCACCCAGAGGCCCCTTCAACGCAGGCACCCTTTCAAAGCGAAAGCTCCGGCAGGCCGCAGGACACTCTGCCCGGGGTTGCCTACCTCTGGCGAGCCAGTCGCCAGGCTGTTATACCAGACCCTCCGAAGAGCAGTTTTGCATGGTCAGGGCTTAAGCCCCTCTGAGAATTCCTAGGGTGGCGCTTTTCAGATGGTCAACCCTTGAGTGGGTTTGAGATACTGTGGAGCCTCCGGGAGTATTCGGGCAGCCCCCTTAGGACCTTATGGGTTCTTCTCAAACTTACAATGTCCATCTTTGGGGGGATTTCGCACAAGGGGTCGCTGATGTTAACTTCACCAACTACCAAGAGGGTGCTCACTATGTAAGATTTTCAAGCAAGTAGATTTGAGGATGACCAGACTTCAGTTTGAATGTCAGAGTGAAAAACTAAAACCCGAAACATTTAAACCGCAAGTTCTGGACTCCTGACTACCTGGTTGCAAACTCACCTTACACATTATGGTAGTCTGCCAAATAGGGGGATCCCAATATAGATCCCAATATACGATAGCCCTTACTATAGGGAACCACAAAAAAGTACACCAGATTTTGGGGAACATATACGATAGTCCTTATTATAGGGAACCCAATATCAATACACCAGATTCTGGGGAAGGACCATATTTTCCCTATAGGTCATCATGATGAGTTCAACTTCGACCTCCAGCCTGAGGAGGCAGCTGAACAGCAAAGATGACGTGAAAGCCGTGTTTGTAGTAAGAGGAATATCCACAATAATGGGGTATCCAAGGAAAAACATAGATTGAGAGCGTTTATTTTCGGGTGGTGTTCATCATTGCAGGAGGGGGCCATAGACGGTGCAACTTCGGGAATGTTTCATGATTAGGGGAGGGCGCTTACGAAGTCATAGCCCCACATGATGGTACATATGATGGCAGCCCATACTGCAAGAGAAGAAACAGAAGAAAAAGAGAAACAAATGCATCAGTAGCAATCTGAGGCTCATCTTACTGGTGGATAGTAGGGAATGAGGGAATAAGATCCCTATATAACCGCTAGAAAAAAACCCTTAACCACAGTGAATAATGCTTTCAGGGAGAGCGGGTGCTCCGTCATGAGGCCCAGGCCATATTCGTATCATGACCACAAGAAGCCCAAGCATGACCGGTATCAGGAAACTGTCAGGTACCTCTTTGCGGTCCCCATAATAAGGAGTATGGTATTTTGGGGTTTATATTGCCCCTAGAGGGGAAGTGCAGGTATTCGAAAAGCGCATGCCCTATGCGTTCGCAGAGTTCTTTGGCAGCTTCGAACAGACCGGGGCCGTCCTGTATCCGCCCCCGGCATGCTACAAGTACTACGAGAACAAGGCCCACAGGGCGGTCAAAGCTGTTGGAATTGGTTTAGGGTTTAGGGTTTTCCTAAGTTTGAAGAGGTTTGAAGCTTGCACTGCATCAGGAGGCTCACTGATGTAAAAGCATCTGCAAGCATCTCAACACCAAGGCTCTAGGTACTTTCAACTGTGCAAGGACTCCCCTATCTTCAGTAGTAGCAATCTGCAGTACTAATAAGAGGAATAGACGGAAGACTCAGTCAAAGTAAATCACCATAAGACTGCTAGTAGCAGCAACAACAACAATATTGTAGCGAAAATTAATTAATGACTAGAATTACACCAACAATACATAGTTATATATGAAAATATATTTCCAATAATAGTAATGGTCATATAGTATAACATCTTATATGATAATGAAACCCTAAACCTTAAACCCTAAACCCTAAACCCTAAACCTAGATAGTAGCCTCTATGCCCAAGACTGTTCTGCCAGGTTGCGCTGACAGAGCTCTTCCAAGGAGCCCACGTGCAGATGCCGATGACCTGGGTCCCTCTGCCAAAGTGGTAGGGTTGTATTGGGATTCTATTGGGGTTATATTTAGGGATAATGGAAAAGAAAATGGAAACTATTATAGGGTTTAGGGGTTTGGGGTTTAGGGTTTGAGGTTTTGGGTTTGGGGTTTAGGGTTTGAGGTTTTGGGCTTGAGGTTTAGGGTTTGGGGTTTAGGGTGTAGGGTTTTCATCCAGAAAAGTGGGAGGTGTTGGCCTTTTTTTGGGCGTCCCCAGTATAAGGATTCTAGTGCTTTGGGAATTTTATTGGGGTTCCTGCTTCTACCCTACTCCAAAGGTTTTGGGCTGACGGAGGCAAGTTCATGCAAGAATCTCGCCCAGCCCCGAACAAAGCGAGATCAAGTTGGAGGTCAGGGGGACCTGGTAACTAGGCGAAGAACCTCTATAGCCCATATAGTAACCCTAGTCATCCCATCTATTACCCTACTTACTAAAACCCCTGACCCCCCAAGAAGGGCCCACAGTCATTCCCCAAGGTTGCCTGACGGCCAAAGCCTATGATCCCACAACCCTTGATGCACACTCTGAAATCCCAACTCCTCAAATCTAAAGCCCCTCAACCCCAAAATGCCTTTCCCAAAACCAACCCCGCCCCCCTGCCGAAAGGAGAAAAGCACTAAAAAGACTACAGCCGGCTTGAATTGTGGCTACACAGGGTTCCATACCTGCTCCGGGAGGAGTACTAGAACACATTGCTCGCCTAAGCTCTGAGGTCTTCCGCAATCTGGCGGACGCCATGGCACGCAAAGCGGAAGTACAACTGCCTGTGGTCATCAAGGACGATACCATCATGGGCTAATTATCCCTAAGTAACCTTAATTAAGGGGGGAACCTAGGGGGTAGTATAGAGGGGCATAGTAGGGGAACCCATGATACAACAGTTGGGAGTGGAGGGTCTTCTTGCAGAAGCCTCGTGATTCCAGGCCTTGATTTGCGCTCACCTTTGTTTTAGGTTGATTCTTAAGCGGTGGGCTGCCACCGCTCTCCCCTTCCCCCTGCCTGTACTTCACGGGGTAGGGTCATGGAAGCCGAACAAATTCTGGTGTTTAGGGATAGAAAGCGCTTGTCCACAAAAGAGAGATACCTGGCGTTGATCGTGTGTTGTAAGTGCCCGGGATTAGGGAAAGCGCAGATCCACCGCAGGATTTGCCTGTTCAGGTGTGTGACTGCGCAAGCGTATAAATGATACAGGCTTAGAGACCCCAGGGGTGTGCTAAGTTGATGACGATGTGAGTCAAAACCATGGCTCTTTTTCCATACTCCATCAATTAGCAGAAATCAAGTTGCCTGATAGCCTACAAGTATCCATCTTGGTCACCCATCCTTGGAAGGGCTGGCCCCCGAATACTGAGCACCAGGTGCGCGGCCCTTACAAATGGCCTGGCTCCCTCCAACCTAATCCTTAATTAAGCCCCTCAACTCCCAACCCCCCAAAACGACGCGCCATAAACCTCTACTCGACACCCCGCAGCAGTTCTACCCAAAATCCATGACCCTATGGTTCTAAATCCCAAAACCCTGAAAGCCTTCATCTGAATCCCCTCACTTCCCGATCGGGAGGATCCATATGGCTACTCCAGCATTGGCCTGCTCCACGCTCAGGGCTTCTGGGGTTGGAGGTTTAGGGGCTTCGGGCTTTCGGGGTCAAGACTTCAAAGCTTTGGATGTGGGATTAGGCTTTGTTGGGGAGGTTGCAAGTGGGGATTGGGGCACGTTCCATAATAGGACACGCAGCTCATCTTGATAATCAACATCCCGCACGGGCAGGAGAAAGAATCAGGCAAAATATTCTGATCTGCCCCTGTTGAACCCTGATGCATGCTTACGAAAATCCTAAATCCGCTTATCCCAAGTCTTGCCGTTGAAGGTGGAAAGAAATGTCAGAAGCTAAAAAACCTAAAGGAGAACTGCTAGAGATGATCAACACTTGCCATAAAGATCTATACCACGAGCACTTAAGCCTTAATCCTAGATCCCAGGCGCTTAATCTTAATTGCACCCTTGGCCCTATACCGCCAACATCCCTCAACCCTAAGCCAAAACTCCTATTCGCCTAAATCCGAGTCTAGGAGGTAAGGGCTTCTGCAGGCTTGTCCAACAAAGTTTGATTGCAGCCTCAGGCTTGGGGGTGCGGGGGGGGGGGTCTTCGAGATTTAGGCTTTCAAGTTCTACGAGAAGGACTTGGCATGTGGGTTTGGGGATTTCTGAAGTTTAAGAGCCCAGGGAAGGAAAGTCGGTGCGTATAGGATGTTTATGCTCAAGCAGTAGAAAATGCTCATCCCAAGTTGGTTCCCACAAAAATTACTGAGAACTGCTTGTGAAGGGTAGGAGGCCCGTTCGTGGCTTAAAGCAAAAACATATCTTCCTCCCAGGGGTTTCTCAAGTGCTTTGAGACATAGTAGTAAATTTGCAGCTTTGAGTCGGGTTGCTTGTGGCCCCGGGGTTAGTGAGCCGCTCCGTGCAATACACCTTGAATCCCAAGCTCTCTAACCTAGGTACCCCAGTACCGGGGAACCTAGCAACCAAAGAAAATCCAGCCCTTAAGACTGCACGCGCAAGAAATCTCTCCCTGGCCTTTTCGCAGGTTGCAGGCGGAGACAACATCAGAGTTGACAGAGGCCCTAAGCAGCTGGGGTATGAACCCTAAACCCTGAACCCTAAACCCCAAACCCTAAACCCTAAACAAGCTGCGGGATGTCTAAAGAGGCGCTAGCAGGTTTGCCCAGAATTGGAAGTAAGAGGTGGCTAGAAAGGGAGCTCAGTTTCGCGATATCCCATTTTGTGGGCTAGAGGATTTCTGGAGCTTGCAGATTCTGGGGTGAGGGGTAGTCCTTATGCCGGCGGCTTTTGGTAGAATTGTTGAAGATGCATCCGCAGCTTCATCCGTTCCCTGCAAGACCCAGCACCCGGTCCGCTCCTTCCTGGGACCATCCTGCGAGGTCTCCATAGCATCATCAGTCGTCAGCCAGTGTCAGAAGCCATTCTCTTCAAAGCCTCGTTGCTTAGACTTTTCTTATTGTTGGCTAGTAGGGAATAAAGGAACATATTACATAGGGATGATATTCCCGTAGTTCCTTTCCGGAACCCAACCCGCTTCATTTTTGGGGGCGCTGTGCCAGGCGTTGAAGGAGTTCTTCTCCAAGGCAAGAATGGGTTTCAGTGCTGAGTACGCACTTCATCTGCCAGATGTCACAATGTCCAGCTGTGGACATGTTTTTCTTGGAATCCCAAGAGGCCAACACCTTTGATCGTTCCTATGTGTTGAGTTTCGAGTTAGCAGTTCTCATGGCCATCCCCAGTCGGAAGAGTTGTTTAAGCCCCCCCCTGATCAGTGAAAATCAAATGGACAATGAAAGGGAAACTATCAGTAGATAGAGGGTGCATACAGATGTCTTTAGAAAGGGAAGTCTACAAAGCCGTGGTTGGCTTCCTGAAGAGTATGTTATGGAGGTTTCCCAAAGTTGCAAGTTCCTGTTTGGGGGTACCAATGACAATGAGTTCTTTAGATGTAGGTAAGGTTCACCTTACCAATCTTTATAGACAAAACCCTATCAGATGCTTTTTTTGGTGAAGGCCAAGCCAGGGGTGGAGGCCCTGGTGCAGAAAAAAGTCCAAGCCTTGCGCGAGGCCATTCCATTTGGCGGAGTTGTTTTTTGAGGGGTTCAGGGATGATGGAAGACGGTTTAGAGTTTTCTCGTATAATTAGGGAGCTGAGGGGTTTAGGGATTTGGCGTCGGGTTTGAGGGAATTTTAGGGTCTAGGGTTGACGGTGCTACACGGGAGCCCGTTGTGGTTCTTCGAATGCTGTAAGGTGCTAGGACCAAGCAGGTGGAGAATTGCGAAGGTTCAGGCTTAAAAGGTTACATCGAATCAAGGTTCCGGCTTAGTGCTCAGGAAGGGCTCCTTTAGCTCGGGTAGGGGTGCGCAGAGGTCTTAGAGATGATTTTTTGAACATCTTTGGATGGATGAACGATGAACGCTTGTAAGATTCAGGGGCATAGGGCTAGAGACTCAGACGTGTGCGGTTGCCTTATTATGTCTGTAAAATTAGAGGTGCGAAGATTTGACATTGGCCCCCAAAGAGGAGATAGTCTACTCTTACTGGACCAGAGGGCCATGGCAGTCTGAAATGCATGGGCCGCTCCTGACCGACCTGGATAGCGAGTTGACATGAATGTCTTTCTTGCTCTCCAGGCGCATGTCATGCAGCTCTGGAACAAGTGTTCCACCATGAGCTGCTCCACATGTCTATGACTGCAACTTCCCGAATCCGTCATCTTGCTGGTTGTTAGTAGAGAATGAAGAAGTAGAGAAAATGGAAGCTACTGCGTATTGGGGTCCCCTCCTCACTTCCTCCATTTCCTATTAATAACCATTAAGCAACAGACAGCCTGCACTTTTTCGAAATACTCAAGGGCGCCCTGTTATGCCCGTACCATCCCGTACCCTATCTCAGCTCAAGGTCCACTTTATGAGAAGCCTGTCAAGGATCCACGTTGCTGGAACATCTACCCAACACTACATACAGTAGAGGAACCTGGCTCAAGCTGTGGAGGCCCGTGTCACGTACGTGGATGGACGCCCGTTCCACGGGTACTGGCGAATCCGGCTTCTTGGCGGCTTGGTGATTCGTAGGGACTTGAGAGCCGTGCCGAAAGAATCATTAGCCTTTCCTAAAGCTGCATACGGCCTACTCAGACTGTACGGTCTGACATTCATTTTTGCACGTTGTCCTCAAGAGGTTTGTGCCATAGGTCAAATTGGACACGCTGCGCACAGACTCGGCTCTTGATGACGCTCAGAAGATGAGCATAATCCGCAGTTCACGAACGTTCAGTTTTATGCAGCTATGACCAGAGCCAGCAACGGAGCGCAAGAGGATTGAAAGTCGAACTTGAAAGTCGAACAGCTTAGATAGGGTTCATGCAACCAAGTGGTTTCGTCAGACTATTGGACAAATATGGGATACCGAATTCAAAGTCTGGATCTTACTCGGCAAGCCCTTCCAATTTTCCAGCGTGGCTGTCAAAGGTTTTTGGTTCTTCATGAATGATTACCTCAACCATGAGAGTTGCATTAATTTTCATTGCATGGCTCTCTGACAAGCAAAAGGCTTCAATGCGCCCTACCACAGATGCCCTGCAGAGACCTCGCAGAAATGCATTTTGTAATGCAAAACCCTCGAGCTGCGAGCCCAATCTAAATGAGCTGACTAAATTTAGGTTGGGGGGGACCTATAGGGGACTACATAGGGTTTTGGGGGGATCCTATTAAGGGATTTAAGGGATAAACTACAAATTTAGTCCAGGGCTCAAATCCCGACCCAGTCTTTGAGGCAAAGCCTCAAAAGCGCATCGGCAGCGTCTACACGAGGTGGCTACCAGGCTTTCCCTGTGCTGGCTTTCGGCTCTCAGAGTTTTGAGCACGTTTGCTTGACCACCAATCGCAGAAGTACCATGTCAACAGGCAGGAGGATAAATCTGTAACTCAAAGATCCATGCGTGGAAGATCATAGGAGGCTTCGGGCTTGCCCCTTGCTTTTCTTGACAGCATCCAAGCTTCATGTAAGGACGCAACACCGCCTCCCAAACAAGAGGCGTAAGCTGAAAACACAGATAGGCTGCAGAACGCCGCTAATCTCTCAGTCCCCTAAACCCTAAACCTTGAAAGCCAGCCCGCCATAGATCCCCAAAATCGCAGGATTTCAACTTCCCCCTGGCCGAGTTGGCTCCGTTCATTGCAAGCTTTGCCAACAAAACTGGGGTCCCAGTGGGAGGCTCCATGGCCATTGGGGAACCGGACCGGATGTTTGTTAGAATCCCGTGTCCGATTCTGGGGAGTATGGGGTATCTTGTAGAGGAGGCGATCCCTCCGTCAAGACATTGTCACCTTACCCACGTAGCGGTTTGGTATTTGCAGGTTGCTGTGCGTGAATATGGGGCACGCATAAGTTTCATGGATATTGGACTTAGCGAAGAAGCAGATTTCTTTAATGGGACACAGTGCAGGCTTTTGAAGTCTTCTACAGCTCTCTGATGTTGAATTTTGAAGTTCTGGCGGTCCATGAGCATTGGCTGACCCTCATGAAATTGCCTGCGGCAGACTGATATGGCATGGGCGTTGCTTGGCTCTCATGCGCCAAGTGTTCATGTGCGCTGCCAAACGTCCATGCTCTTTTGCATGCCCTTACAAATGTGCGGGTGCCCTTACTGGGAGCGACCCATCTGACGGAGGCGTGGACCTCATCTGGCAGGAGAAGAACCCTGACCTTCACAAGGAGCCTTTTACTCTGGAGGCAGCCCATCTGGCAGAGTGGGGGATAGTGTCGCGCCTGCAAGCATGTTGCTATAAAGGTTGGAATGATTTGAAACATACGCCTAAACTGCTCCTGGTAACCAGTAAGTAGTATCAGTATAGTTTACACCTCGAATCAAAACGAGGCCACAATCCCAGTAACTAGTAAGAAGTATTAGCATGGTTTACACCTCTAATCAAAGTTACCCGTTGATTTCAGAGGTCAGTTTTACAACCTTGCCAGGTCTCTCCAACCAGCGACATCAATCCGCCCAGTCCTCCGGACTGGAAGGAGGGCCACTGGGCGCAAATTAGGGGTATAATATAGGAATGTAATATTAGGGCATAATATTGGGGTATAACATCGGGATAATGGAAAACAAGATGGAAACTACTGTGGTTAAGGGGTCAGGGTTTAGGGATCAGGGTTCCCCATTGAAACCCGCATTTCACTCCCCAATGGAACCTATGGTCCATGAGGAGCAAGCTCAATGAAACCTTGCTACGCCCAGCCGCCAAAGTTGCATCCCACTCCTGAGGGCAGCGACATCTGTAGGAGGCCCCGGAGAGGGAGTCGCAATTCTACAGATGTCTCCCAGTGGCGCCTGAATATGTACAGCCAACAATAAAGGCAATACCCCGACATGCCGAGGCTATGCCGAGTTCAAGCACACCAAGGCATCCTGTTATGCGAGTCGGACCCTAATATAGTACTGGCCCATGTAAAGTCAGCTCTTCCCCAAGCAGTTGTCGTTTTTGGTGAACCTTTTGTCAAGTGGCACCAAAAGCATATGGGGGTGCCCCAGTTTTTGCAAGTTGCCCTACATAGGGTATATTTAAACTCCTAGTATTATAAGGGTCCCCTAAACAACCCCCTTTCAAGAGTTTAGACTATGGCTCACGTTCTTGGTCCCTTTTTTGCAGGGCTTCCGCAACGCCTACATCGGCATTCGTAGGGTGCTCAGCGGGGGGTCATTACTTAGATGGAACCCCCACCCTGTAACAGTGGTATGCTAGGCATATAAGAGGACCCTAATATCATCGCCATTATCCCTGCTAACCACCTTTGAGCCCTGAACCCTAAACCCTTATTCCTTACAGTTACTATTACTGGGTGGGGGGCTCCACCTAGGTCCTTACTTTCTAGGTCGGGCCATGGGCTCGGGACTGGTTTCACTTGCAAGTGGGCTCGGTAAGTTGGCTGAATGCTTGAGAAGACGCATCCCCTCCCCATAATTTTAAGACTCTCCACCCCCCTTATCAAATATTCCCTATGATATACTAGTCTACCACAATGGGAATATTTGATATTAGTGTTCTATATAACAGGAGGGCATTAGAAAGCATTTCGTACGGTGGCTTGACAATAAAGGTTTAGAGCTTTAACCACATGAGCAACCCCGTGAAGCCCCTTTCCTATATGAGCCATTGTCGATGTTAGGCTTATTACGGGACCTTTTAACTTAGGGTAGTCCCTAACAGAGTCCTTAGTAAGGAACCCATATCCGGCAATTATCTGGCGAGTACTCACTGTAGCTCATATGACCCCAATCGTGAGGGTGCAAGTCATCAACAACAAAATGCTACATCTGGAGTCCAAGCATTCATTGACAGACAAAGACATGGGAATTTTCATCAACTGGGGGACCCACACAAAAACAGCTTATATATACACACACACACCGAAAAAATGCAATCGCTTATTATAGGGACTCCTTAAAGGGGTCTCTAAATTTGGGAACCGAGATCTCTACCACCATGCTCAGATAATCCCAGTGACAACGTCATGTTCTATTTGTTTTTCATATCCATTAGTGCAGTAACGCTCCAGTAAATGTTAGGGGTCTATATCAAGGCCCTAATTTCCTAAAACTTAAGCCCTAAACCTTAACCCCTAAACCGTAAACCCAAAACCTTAAACACTAAACCTTGAACCCTAAACCTTAAACCCTAAACAAATCTGTTCTCCAAGGTCGCAAGTGGGCCGAAGCGATGGCTCTAGCAGTCTCCTGGGTGCATACGTATAGGGCGTATGTGGGGCTTGCATTACCCCTTTAGGGTTTAGGGTTTGGGGTTTAGGCGTTTAGGGTTTTGGGGTATCCCTTTACCGATTATAGGGGTATGTAGGGATAATGGAGAGGAAACTGGAAGTTACTATTTAGAGATTAGGGTTCAGGCCTAGTAGCACCCAATAACGGACAACTGAACGGAAAAGACACTGAACATGAAGTGGATACTACTTCTTGGTGGTTTTCCAAACTTATGTAAGTAGAGGACCCTAGGATTACAGTCGATATAGGGTTTACATGAAGACATGCATGGGAATAGTGGAGAGTCGAATGGAAAGGAAGATGGCACATCAAGTGCAAAATTGATTTAGGGTGTAAGGTTTAGACTTTCTCAAAATGGAGGCCCCAGAGGCACAAAAAGGCACATAGGGAGTATAAGGGGATTATGGTGATTCTTGTTTGGGGTTCTATGGTGACTATTAAACAGGGTAGATAGGGAGAGTGGAAAAGAAAACGGAAGCTATTATTTAAGGATGGGTTTAGGGCTACTATCCCAATAATGGAGAATCAAATGGAAAAGAAAATGGATGATGGAATGGAAGCTGGATTTTGGGTGTGGTAGCTAGATGCGTTACAGAAGGATTTTCGCAGATTTGGATACTTGGCAGGTATGTGATGAGATACCCAGGTCGACCACTATACGTTTGTGAAATATGTAAGTGCACACATGGTTTGCTAGGAATGTTATTTGGGATGTCAATACGAGGGACGATATACATTCAAACCTCGTGTGACCTATAGCCAGCTTGCTGCTGAGCAGCAATCACAGCAAGTTCACGAGATGTTAGAAGCATGCTGGTTTAGAGTGTTCTCTTGCTGCATAGGGATGAACCCTAAACCCTGATAGCTCTGAGTGAGCACAAACCTTGGGACTCTGATACGTAGTCATCTCCACACTTTAAAAGCAGCCTCCAAAATTCGTCAAACCCCCCTAAACCGCTTTAAGAGGCAAGGGTCCTTGTATTGCCCTCCTTCCATACGGTGCTTTTGCCTTCCAAGCCCCTCCCCAATGCGCCGCTGAGGTTGTGGACCGGTGGGCCTGACGCTACTTGTGGTTTACGGGTTTAGGGGCTATGTAAGGGCTACATGCATAGAGCTATGACTTGGTCAGGCGGTCAGACATAATGCTTCAGGGTATGTAGAAATACAACTCCAAAAAATGGAACCAGAAGAGAGGCCCTTTATCGGCTATTGTCCTCTTAAAAAGGGATCCACGCCATATCAGTTTAGGAAAGGGTAGCATTTGCCTGCTGCATCTCCTGCGGAGCAAAGCCAGACATCCCAACTGTTTACGAACTTGTTCTTCTGTCGCTTATATCGTGAGAACACTGGCACGTTTTGGTTATTCATTCGGCCCCCAAACCCTAGATCCAGCTTGTTCATTTGGATCCCCAAGGCAGGCACAGTTGAACGATCTCTCAAGTGGATAGTTTATGCAGCATCTTTGGGATCGATTCCTTTGAGCCCTACTCTCCCTACTCAGAAGAAGGTCTTGTGCAATATACTGTAGCCTGGTGTCTTTGCTGGGGTTTTCGGCGCATGGGGCCACTCACGAGAGTGGTGACATGCGGCTACATGTCGCCCTTTGCTGTATAACCTCATATATGGAGTTCCCGTGCCCAGACCCGGTTGAGAAACCTACTATCTGTGGCCCGTCAATGGTCAAAGTCCCGATGCAGCCAGGCATAGAAGGAGCAAGCGTCATCTCTACGTTGGCTGGCGCCTGAACAAGTCCTTGCTCTTGTTAATGCTATTCAAGGGTGTTGGCCGCGCAAACTCCAAGATCTAAATCTTTTAACATTCCACACTTCCCGCACCCCAGACCAGGTAGCAGCAATTCTGCACCTGGGCTCATTCTTCGGGCCAAGCAAACTAAGTGGAGCATCTACGCGGACTGCATTCGGTGTTGCATCCAGATGCATGCGTGCCAGTTTTGAACTGCGCTGGATTCCCTCCAAGTTCTCTCCATTCCGCACATGATGAGGAGCCATCAAAGTCTATCTCGAGACTAGTGGCATGGTGGCTATCACTGCCATCATCATATTTAGGTAGTCCCTCCAACTACGTGACTCTACCAGGACCAGTGGGTCAAATCATCTCAGTCTTCGGTGTTCTGTTTGTGACAGAGCAGTCGTGGGCATCGCCGCATCAAGCACTTCTTTTGGTGGAATTCGTTATTGATAGCTTCAGATGCGTGTCCAATCCTCTTGCTTGATGAACAGAAACCCGCGATAGAGAAATAGCAGAGATCCCAAAATTGGATGAATTAAAGAACACGATTGGATTCATCAGAGGTCCACATGGGCGCTCCTTAGAAAGTCCCGAGCAATCCTAGATCTTGATCTGCTTAGACATCACGAGGGCCCCTAAGGCTCCCTCCAGTTTGACGAATCCTTGGCATCACCGTTCCGCTTCAGGCATGGCCGCGCTGTGGCACAGGAGGAAAGGTGATGAGGCGGGTAGCTGCGGTATCTAGGGAACTTTAGTGGGGTTGCGAAAGGCTGGTCACATTCAGGAAGTTTCGAGATTCTTCTGCTCTCGATGCAGCCAAGAAATCAGATACTGTATGTGCCAAATTTTGATTTCTACGCAGAATGCGCTCATGCCTGTTGTGCCATCGTGAAGCAGGCGCCTCAATCATGGATAACAGTTTTCCGTATGGCCCTGAACAATGATGAGTCTCTTAGCCCGGAATCTTGGGGGGTGTAGGGGCACCTTTAAGTTTCGCTTTGCACGTGCAGGAGCATCTGTCCTCGTGGTTATAGTGGCAGGGGGGTTCGATGAGGGCAGAATGCACCCGACTCCAGGATCATGTGGTCTTTTCGCCCGTTTTCTGTATCCTTCTAGGGGTCCTTGGGAAGGCATCTCCAGCTCCAGCTATCGCTGCCCTTCAGCAACTTCGAAGGAGATGTAAGGGCTTTTTAAAGAGGAGTTTGTCCTTTGGAAATTTAAGGAACTATGGGGACTAAAAGAAGATGACTTATGGCTCTTCCTTGGGGGACTCCAAAGGGATTGGTTTCAATTTGTTTCTTCCTTGAAACTAGGCTCTGTCATCTTCTCCCAATGCAGCTTTTGTAGGGTTTGGTACGTAATTATCACGTAAGGAGGAAAGGGAATGACAGGGGCGCTGCTCCAAAGTCGGGTACTTCGGTGTTCACTCCAACCATTCTGACTATAAACACGAAATGGGAACCATGACTTAAATGATCTCTCCCACTTGACGAGAAGGGTGCAACCCGGGATGTTCAAGCAGTGCTCTTTAAGATTCTTTCATGGCCGTATACAGCGACAATGCGGATCAGTTTAGGATAATTGTTGCCAACAGTGCCAACCCTAGCCTTCCGCATCGAAACCGAGCAGTAGCAGGGGATTTGGCTCGTTATGGCTTCATGTGGGTATTATATCCGCAAGATGACAAACTGTACTTTGGACAGTGGCTCCATGCGAATGAGGGTATTGTTTTAAACCACTCGAAGAAGAGGTATCGCTGGGTTCCGCGCGGGAAGCGTATCCGCAATGGAATTCTTAGGATTTGCACTTGGCTTGTATCTAGGTTCAAGGTTTGGGTCCTCAACTACAACTTAGACGTGGTTCCTCTCAAAGCTTTATGGTAATGATTGGCTTTGATAGCTGTCGTTTCTCGGGTCTTACAGAAATTGCCAGTAAACTGCGAAGGGCAATTCACATTGTACATGAGGCATTCTCAGTTTCTCCTGGAGTCACAATAGATTGGAGAGAGCTTCAATTGAAGCTGCAGCTCCTGGGTGCGGCCAGGAGCTTCTTCATACGCATTCTGGCAGTGCCTGAAGATCTGGACCAGGACAACGCTGTGATGATAGTTTGTACTGCTCAATCAACAGTACAGCAGCTGCGGGACTAGGGAGTTGTCAAGCGCTCACGGCCGTTTCCATTTCTGGATAGCTGAAGCCGAAGCTCGTAGATCTCACAGGGTGGCTAGGGCTCAAGGGCTTCCAAGGTAAGAGCATAGACAGAAGGTCTCCACTAGATTTCCCAGAGAGAGCTTGTTTTGGTGTGTATGTTGAACCCTCACTTCTAATTACGCTTTAGCTGATTGCCACAGAAATGAACCTTCGCGGTGTTGAAGTCAGGCACTGGGTCCATTCTGTACATGTCAGTCATGGTATTGTTTTTCGAGCTGAACTGCTTTTGGGTTGTCGCCTCATCTAAGAGCACCTAAAACCGTACTCCCAGCGATCTATGCATGGGAGTCTCTTACAGATCATCTCTTTCACATCTCGTAAGGGCTTCTTTGTAAGTTTCCCAGAATCTCTGTATGCCTCCGGTTTCCTCAAGAGCCCCTCGACCCATTTGATGAACTTTCAGATACTGAAGGACCCGTTGAATTCAACGTTGGCCCTCCTCGCCTCTGTGGAATTGGACTATGATGCACCTTGTCTGTTTTTTTTTTGCATCTGCTCTGAGCTTCTCAAAATAGGTGCATTATCTCATGTGGTTGTTACTACCATTGTTATTCTCGTTGTTTGTTATTGTGTGTATTATGACTATTAGGGGACCCTGGATCCATGGGGAGAACCAGGGAAACAAAGAGGATCTTTCCCAAGGATTCTGCATGAGACCTCTTGAGAAACTCTCAGATCTTGCCGGATGATGTGGGAATGCATGGTGCTGCAAAGCGACCATGTAGTTGTTATGGTTGTTTTGGCAATTGAGGATGGCGTGAGGGCTAGACTTACTCAATAATACTACAGAACCTGGTTTCGGGGCTCCCTTGATTGAGGAATGTCTCATGTGCAAGAGAACCCAAACTTTGGTCTTTCCATTCAAACTTTCCGCCACCTCCAAACCCTTGTTTCTGTCTCGTGAATCGCTTCGGACTGAAAGCTCTTCTTGGTAGTGATGGTTCCATGCCAGTGCTGATACTTCTACTGCAGCTGCCACCACGACGTCGCCACTTTGCAGGATACAGGGAATTTCTGAATTAAGGTTTCCCCTGCTTCTCCAGCCAAGGTGGATTACAAACTCAAACTCAAGATTTCATGGATGACGGCCCTCGATGGGCTTCACTGAAGAAATGAGGACTCCCAAAAAGGAATCCCTCCGGCACGGGAAAACTTCCCAACAAAATCTGCCAAGGATGTGACGCTCCTCAGGCGTCCGGAGCAAAGGCCTTCGGGCAGGGGTGAGCACAGGGGTGAGTACTGCAGGATGCTCAGATTGCAGTATGCTGCACTCAAGGCTGTTTGGAAGGGTCATGAGGGGTACATGGCATCTGCCGTGACTTGTCGGAGGCGTCACTACCTTGCGAAGGGCGCAGTCCTCGTTGACGTCTTGGACAAGCAGCATTCCAGCGAACTCCAGGCCCTTCAGGCAAGCCCTGTCTGGACGGATCGGCGAAGCGTAAACTGGCTGCCCAGGATACCTTTCAAAGTACACAAGAGATGCAGACCATATCCCCGACTTAGCTTGTAGCAGACCTGGTCTATCATGACCTGGTATATGCATAGCTTGGTAGGCTCTCTACATCGGCTTGCGCGGATGTTTTGCATGACTTGCGGGTCCCGCTTGTGCTGTTTTGGGGTACCTTAAAGGAAGGAGGTTTGGGATATTGGCGTCACCTACTCATGGCCACTATCGCCCTTAAGATCCCTTGCATAGAGCCTGGAAGCCTCTATAACCTCCACCATTCTCCACCGCTCTCTGCACAACCCTTCAGACCAAGAGCCATCCCAGGCCCTGTTTAGGGTTAAGGGTTAAGGGTTCAGGGTCATCCTAGGCCCTATTTAGGGTTTCGCGGTAGGCCCTGAACCTTGTAAATGCCCTTGAAACCTCAATCTTGAACCCTAAACCTTGAACCCCCCAAAAGCTTAAGCCTTAGCCTCAGGCACTAGGCGTACACTTCATCAACTTACTGGACCACACTTGGGACCAGGCTTCGCGTGGCCTTGCAGAGGAATAGAACTAGTAAGTGGTCGCGTTTTTTTTTTAGGATTTGGGGGTGAGGTTGCATCGTCTCAGGAATCAGTGGTTTAAGGTTTAAGGTTTTCAGATGCAGGGCGCAAGGAATAAGCAAGACTGACCGAAGAATTTTCAGCAGCTTATCTTTAGATCATTGGTTCTCATGCCTCAAGATGACTGCTGAGCATCGGATACCCATCCTTTGAATACCCTGTTTAAACCTGGTTCAACCCGCCCGTGAGCTGGGGCGGTTCTCAAGCTGCGGGGCAGCATGGTGCGGCGCTGCTAGTTATCAGAGTAGAAGTAGAAGGAGTTGCAGTACCCTTGCAAAGATATCTGGGAGCACATGTACGACCAGCAGCTGTTACATTGATAGACTTCAGGCCGTTTGGCTTCAAGAGGCCACAACTATAAACAACACAAGGCAAGGGATGAACTGCACCTCTTGTTCATAGCATGAGAGCACTTCGCTACAGATCCAGGCTCATCCCTGCCAGTGCATTTTTATGTGGTTTGTCAAGTTGAATAATTCTAAGATCTCCCCCCCCCCCGTGTGTGCAATGGGATCCGCAGTCAAAGGCCCCGGAAAGCCACCCATGATCTTGAGAAACCCCATGTCCTTGCAGGTCAGGGAGTTGACCAACTCGTTGTGAGAGCTTCGAAGCCATTGGAGGCCTGGGATCTCCCAGGGTAACTCAATCAGCATTCTCCCATGTTGTGGAGATTTGTTGGGGTCCTTGTCATTTTGTGTAGATATTTGTCGTGAGTATGCAAGGGGTCCCATGGTGAGGGGAACTTGCACCATAAGACGCTACAGGTCACTGGCCTGTAGCTAGTACTCGTAGTGTCGTTCTGTCCCGCTGCGTCATTTGGAAGGAATTCCTGCCGATGGTGGTTGACGTTGCCACCTGCACAAGATGCACTGAGCTCATGCGCAAGGTAGCATGCATCGATTTGCAGCTTCGCAAAACACCTGGTCATCTGCAAAGCGATACTGTGTTCCAGGGCTGGTGATTCAGGTTCATGCAGGAAACATGCGAACATAATCGCACAGCTTTCCCTGCAACCTGGCATGCCGCAGCCTGTAAAACATCATGGACAACAGTCATTAGATAGACAACGACAACACTCATAGGATCTCTTAGGCAGTGGCATCCTGACAGTAGGTGTGCTCTGCCAGGGGATGAGCCGGAGAGCCTTTTTCTGACAAAAGGCTGCAAGATGTGCAATAACCAAATTCAGCAAACTCGTGCTCACCCACTGCGAGGTGCTTCTTTGGAAAGTTTAGCGATTTAGCTTTGAGGTGTTTGGCCTTTCCCTGTGTGGCTTGCCCCAATCCCCATCCTTGGCTTGAGCGTGGCCAATGCATTTTGTCAGGATAAGCTTGGCGGGCGTGCCCCCCGAAGGCTCACAGTGTCAAAGCAAACAAAGAATCACCAGAAATTTGGATGATGCTTGAAGTGGGGTCGATGGACTCGATGTTCGGGCTTCAGCTGCGTCTGCATAGACCGACTGAGCTTAACTGCATGCTGTAATGGCACGGTCTCTATCTTGCAAAGTGTTACAGTGTTGAGGGCAACTCACCTTAGATATTTGTCTGTGCAAGAAGTGAACATCCCCAAGTCCAAAGCATTGTAAGCATCCCTCTAGGATATCAACCAAGCACCTTTGTATTGAAAGTACGGGAACTTCAAAGTTCTCACACAGAGGCTTCCAAGTCTGCCCCTGACTGCCCCTCTTTGAGTGCAGCATGATGCTTCTCCCGCTCCGCGAAACCGTCCATAATATCGGCACCAGCTATCGCCTGGATGACTGGCACACGTGGCGCCCTCCAAGCGTCGGCATAACCTCGCAGGTCCGCCCACGACATTCGTTTAGCAAAGCGTCGGTCGTGGGCGCCTCCTTCATAGTAGGGCTATGCACTCAAACACACAAGCGAAGGCCAGTTGCATATCGATCTGCCGGTGCTTCTGCAGATCTGGGTATGCTGGACGCGCTGCATCCAGTACTCAGCGCTTCCGTCAGACGGTCGCTAGAAGAAATGCCAGACGCAGAGGTTCTTTTCATCGGTCCGAAAGAAGAAATTGGAGGAGTGAAAGGTATGCTGGGTGAGCAGAACCTGCAAAGCCTGCGGCAGTGCGCTCCAGACAGTTACGACATGCTGGTTGAGGCCCGGTCAGAGGAAGTGCTTGCAGGTGCATGGGAAGCTCGGCAGAACCGGTTTTATCCGCTGGGCGGGCACGAGTTCAGCCTGTCCAATGATTTTATCATCAACTTGGCATCAATCTCCAAAGTCCTTCGCAACGGCGGGAAGTTTTGGTTTCTGACATCTGCCTCCAGCGAGGATGAAGTCTTACCCTTCTCGTTTCTGGCCTTGCCTCACTTGGACTGGAAAGTCGAGGTGGTGCCGGACGCAGCAAACGGCGTGTCTGCAGTTTGTTGCACTTTGAACAAGCATGCTTCTGCAGACACCCTGCGCAGAACTCCAGCTGTTGTTGCGCAGGAGTGTCTAGAAGAAATGTCACGCAAGCGCTACTTCGACGCCATCAGGCCGTACTTGAAAAACAGTACAGGTGAGCAGCTGCGCGTGTTGGATTTTGGCTGTGGCGACGGTTCATTGATGTCATGGGCGTTTGACCCACAAGTTCTTGCTGAGGATGGGCAGCGCGACATAACTTTGGTAGAGTCAAATCCCGAGCTCGCCCAAAGAGCAGCTGCGCGATGCTGAGCCTGTAAGTAGCTTCCTTCTTGCCATAAACTGGACGTAGACTTTGTGGGCTTCAAGCATGAAGGTTAAACTTCCAAATCGAGCTCAGGACTGGGATCCGCAGAAGTAGTGGTAACAGAAGACGGTGCTCCTTGGCCATTTGAGGATGGGCAGTTCGATGTGGTGATATTGGCCTTCGTGCTTCATCACATGCCGCTGTCGGGTCGGGAACTGCTCTTGGCCGAGTCTGTTCGGGTCGGCCGCGAGGTCCTGGTTTTGGAGGACTTCTTGGAGGGTTCACCCTCTTGTTGTTTCAGCAATCTTTTGAAAGCTGCTAGCCGTCATAGTCATGATGATGATTCTTCTTCAAAGGACATAGAGGAGAAAGAAGCATGATAACACCATGGTAGCAGTACGCAGTCATACAAAAGAATGACAACAGTAGTAGTAGTAGTAGTAGTAGTAGGAGGCGCCCCCCCCCCCCTACCAACTATGTTTTTCCACTACCAGAGCTTTGGGGGGAGGGGGGGGGAGGGGGGAGGGGGCGGATA
>CAJNIZ010025692.1:724-18845 GCA_905231905.1 Symbiodinium pilosum
ATGTCCGTTTCCCCTTGTTCCGGACTAATCATAATGAGCGGTGTTTCACAAGGACCCAACGCATTGAAGAGCCCTCTAGGGCCCCTGCACGGCTCGCGCAAGGTTGGGATACCTGAGACAAGTTCACGTTTACCGTTAACGTGCACGAAACCCATTTGGAATGCAACAATACCATCGCTGACACCTCTTCATTCGCACACACACACACAAGTCTGTGCACATGCAAACCTCTGCACGTGGTGGCACTACATTGTCACTACATGATGGCGATGTTGTGAAAAACATTCATTCATGCAACATTTCGTGACAGCTGGACCTAACAAATACTGAACACCTGGGAATGATGCGAATGAATGTCCCTAAGTTTAAGCCCTAAACCTAAATGTTTGGCATGCTGGCCAAGGCTACAAGGCCAGAGCCACCTTGGCGCTTTCCAACTCTCCGGAGTCACTCTCCTGGGCTTGTGAGATGTTGGATCCATGAAAATTGGCCAAAAAGAAGATTTGCAAATCTACGGTGGCTGAAGCTTGGGAAACATGTGTAGGCTGACACTTGTGCCAAATGTTCGCTAAAGGTGAGGTCTACGGCCCACGAACGTGCAAACGCCTTTCAGAAAGTGCCTTGCCAGTCCCAAGCAAGTATTTCCGCGAGCCGTCCATAAGACCTCCTAAGCAGCATGGGCTGTCTACCTGAACCCCACAGGTATCTAAAATAACAGCCCCTTTCGCTGTTGGTATGGGATTTGGGCCAGAATCTTTCCCACTTTTGAAGTTTAGCTAGTGATGGCCCTGTCCTACAATTACCCCCTATATAACCCTCATATGAGAGACGAGCCGCTGCAAGGGTGGTCACCGCCACCGCGTTGATGCGGACGCGCCCCAGCCAAGCAAAGACCGCCTCGAAGATGAGCATCTAAGGACTTTAGGAGGGACNNTATATAATGACTCTATAAGGGTTATATATGGTAAAAGGGTCCCTATTAGGGGTCCCTCCTAAAGAGAGCATGTCAATCATTGGTGCGCAACGCTTTAGGGACACATAGGGCTAATACATAAGGAGATATCTGGATAACTCGGTATACATAAGGGTATGTAGGGATATATGTAAGGATATGCGGGGGTATATGAGGACATGTGTTATGAATACATGTGTGTAATGGGATATCTGGGATGTGGAAAAGAAAATGGAAGCTGCTACTGAGGGGGGAAGAGGGTTGTCAAACACAAGGGGCCCTATATGGAGAAGGGGGATGAAAGGCGCCCCCAACAAGGATTCACAAAAAGTTGCGAAAAACTCCCTAAAGTATGCTAAATTTGCGAAGATGGCTGCAGGCCCTTTGCAAAGCTGAGACCAGCTTGGATTCTTAGGATGCATCTCTGGAAGACGCATGGGGAGCAGCGGAGCGGACCCCTTGGAATTGAAACATGTGCCAGTGTAAGTCTGACAGGGCAAAACCCACGAGTTGCCGAGGAAGTCTAGGTTCTTGTTGCGCGAAATCAGGAGACCCCAAACAAGGCACGTTAGCATTCAATTCATAGAAAGCGGGAGGTCCCGGAAAACAGTTCCCGCACTATCGGGCTGCGGATCGCATGTAACTTAGGCTACATGCTGCAATGCTTTTTCAACTCCGGTGTAGTTGTCAAGCACAGGGCATCACATTCGATACTTGAATGTAATCATGCGGCATAAATATGCTGACTCAGCTTCAGGACCCACCCGCAGGCTCATGGGTAAACTATGAGACCCGGCCAAAGGTTTCCCTGCTTTGTCTCGTACATTGGGGTGCCGTCGCTTGTGGAAGGTTATGAGATGTATTCGTTGGCCTCTACTACCTACACAACACTGTATGGTCCCTATGTCATCATCCTGTATCCTATCACAAGGATCCGCATTTCAAAGCACGGGCCTCTACAGCTGCGCAAAGCTCCTCGACCGGCAAGCCGCGTATGCCTTCATTGCCACTTCATCACACGTTGCGCTTTGAGTTGTCTATGGTTAGTCTTGAAGGAATCCTCAGCATCAAATTTACCATCTAGATAGTGTCCTCCCCTTTGTGGATTCGTTCGTGTGTATGCACCCTGTTTGCCAACCCCAAGGGTTTTCATGTCAATTTGCTTTAACGCGCGCTGCTAGTCGGCAGGAGGACAGGGCTCTTCAGCACTTACCCTCTGCAACAAAGCTGGGCGCAGAAGAGGGAAGCGATCTGGGATGCCAGATGGTGTACCCGCTGTATTTGAGCTGTTTTTTGTCGCTGTGCGGTGTTTCGAACTCTGTACTACCATCTAGTGCTCATCCTCCTGCTGGGGCGTGTGGCAACGCTATACTATTCCGTCCAAGCTTGTCGGCAGATACAGGATGCCTCCGCAGCTTCAAAGCAAAGATTTTCTACTTTCCCGCTTCAAGCTGTACATGATGGCTCCATACATGTCAATCTTGTGCATGACTTTACTTCGCGGACGCGCCAGTACATGGCGGACATGCCTTCTCCCTGCTATTCTATTTGACAGGAAGTGCTGCAACGGATCTATTCCTAAAAATATACGGCTCTTATTAGAAGGCCAAGGAACTCAGGATCCGCCGAACTTAAGCCACAAGGGTTCATCCCTTTTTCCGTGTGTGTGTGTGTGTGTATGAGACTGCGTGTGTCTTCAAAGTTCTGTGCCTTAAGTGAGAACCCCACTAATGGTACCTTTATGGAACCTGGGCATGCCAGTCAAAACCTCTGTGTGGCAGAAAGGGTGGCGTTCTCAAATGGGCTATAGTCTCAACTCCTAGTAGCCCCCCTTTTTTACTAAGCCCTATAATACTCCCCTACTTGGAGGGTCACGGGGACTTAGTAAGTAGGCTAGTAGTTAGGATAACTAGGGTTACTACATGGGTTATGGGGATTATTCACCTACGTACTAAGTCCCCCTGACCCTCCAAGTATATAGCCCCATTTAAGGAGACTATAGCTCAAATGATCCAAGGAGGCCGGCCCACTGGCTAAACAAAAAAGACCGCCCCTGTCTTTTCCTTGGAACCCTAAATCCTAAATAGTTGTTTCCATTTTCTTTTCCATTATCCCAATATAACCCCAATATAACCCTAATATAACCTTATACATTAAATATACTATAGTAGTTTCCATCTTATTTTCCATTATCCCAATATAACCCCAATATAACCCTAATATACTATAGATTAGAACTTACCACAAAAAGGCGTACATCAGCCCGGCAGTCACCCTGCTCCTTGATTTTGTACTCTGAATGTGGATTGTTCCCTCCCAAACCTGCCCCTAAACCCTAGAAAACCCTAGTAATCCCCTAAACCCTAGAATATTAGGGTTATATTGGGGTTATACTGGGATAATGGAAAAGAAAATGGAAACTACTATTTAGGGTTTAGGGTTTAGGGTATCTAGTCCCGAGGTTCGGCTGAGATACAGAGAACTGTGCAGGCTGCCACCACAGCTCGCACTCTTTGGGCTGAGGGATCCCTCCCGCCGTGGTCCAAGAGGTCCAGGGCCTTGGTAAGGCTCATGGATAACTACTTAGGGTTTAGGGTTTAGGGTTTAGGGTTAAGGGTATGGGGTTTATGTTAAGGGTCAAATAAGTTAAGGTTTAGGGTTTAAGGGCGTAACTAATTATCAACCGTATTTTTGAGGTTTGGTTGAGGTACCCTAGACCCTAAGTATACAAGGGATCTAGCTGCGGCCATACTGATATAGGCATAACACCCCCTCCCGCACCCCCTCCACTTGGCTGGGTCTTTAAGAACCTTACTTATAGCTACCGATGAACTTGAAGGCACTGCCAAATTTACAAGCTCTTTACAATGCAGACTGGGAACCCTTTCAAGATTTAGTCCCCTTAAGCAGGCAGAACGTGGCTTTGGGTATATTACAAGAAGATCCGCATATACCCCAGATTCTATCTAAAGGGGAACTATAGACCCTTGAAAAGCTATGAACTTCCTGAAATTTCGGTTTCCGTAGAGGTGCGGGGCCTGTTTTTGCGCGCGCTCTGTTAGACGGATCATATTTCGTCTGACCACATCACCAGGACAAAAGTTTCGACATGCCAGGGTACATCTCATAAGTATCCTTTAGCGCGGAGAGATTTCCAGGCCAGACGGTCCGTTTTATGTGGCCAGCGTGGCGGAGTAATTACGATCCCGGAATAAACTTATACTAATTTAAAATTCCCGGCGGAGAGCCTGCGCCGGCCTGTGCTAGGAGTCTACGGGGGAAAGGTCGCCCTTGCCGCATACATTAAATTGTAAGCCCGTGTGGCGAACTTTTGTCCTGCACAGTATGACCCCTACTGGCAACCCCAGAAAGGGGAAGGAACCCACGAGACGAGGATCTAAAGTCTTTTCGCGGGCAGAAACCCTAAACCCTCAACCCTAAACATACCATTAAATATACTATAGTAGTTTCCATTTTATTTTCAATTATCCCCATATAACCCCTATATAACCTGGGGACAAAACTTCTCCCAGCGGCCAGATCAGCCAGGCCTGATTTCGCTGTGGTCCAGAGTTGCAAGGCCAGACGGGTCTCTGCGTGCAAGCCTGGAGCAACACTGAAGATGCAAATTTGCGATAATACTAAGATATAACAGTACCAAGTTGCCATGCTACTATGTTACTATAGTACGATATTTATTCTATTAATAAATTGCTGCATTTGCGTTAAATTGATACAGTAGTATGTTACGGTATAAGTACACTACTGCATTACGAGAGCACTGTAGTGCGGTATTTCTATATTTCTACTCTTCTAATGAAGCGTCATTGCCGTCAATATGGCATCTATTGTTGCTCTACTACTCTATTACTCTAGTACAATATTACAACCTTTTACAATATGGCCACTACTCTGCTACTCTATTACAGTTTCACTTGTTGCTGTCCTACTTTAACAGCTGTACTGCTTTAACACGGTATTGCGATATTACTGAATTAGGATAACCCCATATTGCTACTTTACTACGTTAGTTCAGCCATACCATCTACTACCACTACCATCACGATGCCTTCTTGTTGGAAGTCTCAACATGCCAGCTGTGTGCCGACGCTCCAAAGCGTCGGATCTAACAACGAAACCCCTATATAAACCCCAATATAACCCCTATATAACCTTATACATTAAATATACTATAGTAGTTTCCCCAAGCAGGGTCAAGGCAGGGTCATTTTGCGATGTTTTTGGGATAGTTGCTGTTGGCCTACATGGCTGTTCCCATGCGTAAGTGGGTACCAGTGGTATAGAAATCTAGGGACAATCCCCCAAATTCTGAGTTCAAGAAGTACTGTTCCTTAACAGTCCAAATTAATAGAATTTTAATCCAAAGTAAGGATTTTCAAGGGCACTGGAATTTCCACAGCTGCCCACCTTTCTCCTCGTTGTCCCTCACAGGTACGCAAGCCAGAGGCTCCTCTGGGATTAAGACGGCTGATCATCATTAAGGGGCTAGATTTCACAATTACGCCGTGGTCTACGAGATTAGGGATGAGAGCCTACTTGGAGTGTCATGGGACTTAGTAACTAGGTTACTACCCCCTACAACCCATGTAGGAAACCCCAGTATTCTAGTTATCCCAAGTATCAACCTACGTACCAGGTCCCCATGACCCTCCAAGCAAGGTTGAGTGCTTAGGGTTTAGCATCAAGGGTTGGTTGGCTACGGCTAGGGGTCGTTGCTTCCCGTTCTTGGGTCTCCTCCTGGATGCAGACATTGCCCCTTGCCAGGTCGCGCAAGGCGAGCAATGATCGGCCCTGCCTGAATAAACTGCTTTGGGCGGCTCTATCAACATAAGAGTTGTTTGGCCATGTTTGCCAATGATTGGCGCATGCACCGGCAAGTAAGGAAGTTATGGAGTTCAAGATACGATGTCTTCGGCAACAACATCTCCTAGAAATTGATCCCACTCCGTGTTGACCCCATTAGCCGATCATACCTGACACCCCGTACAACCTCTGTAACCTCACCAAAGACTGTCCACAGAAGCACCCTCCCAACAGCCCCAACAATCCCGGTAAAACCCTGACAAAAGCCTCCTAACTCATCCTTTACTAAAAGCCTTGAGAACATCATCACCCCCATATCCCCAATGCTGGTCTCACATTACTTGCAAATGCAAATCCCCGAACGTTCTTACAAGAACCCCCCCCTGGTTATTGCAGAATCTAATCCTCCAGGTCGCCAAAATTGGGAGCATGATCCTTCTTAAACCCTAAACCCTAAACCCAAAACCCAATATAATCCCAACATAATCCCAATATAACCCTAATATAACCCTCATAAAACCCTACTATAACCCCAATATAATCCCTATGCCAGCTCCTAGGGCCTCGGGTTACATTCTGGCACTGGAGCTGATGAAGGGGCGCAGACGCAACTTTTGCTAACGGAAGGCCTGCATCCGCAGGGGGTTCCTTAACATGAAATGAACGTTGGGGGCGCTCGGGGGCCCCGTGTTTGTGAGGCCCCCAAACCCTAATCCTCAAATGTCCCTACAACATCCTAAACCCTAAACCCCGAACCTTAAACCATTGGAAATCTGGCCAAGCTGCCCTGGGAGAGGAGCTACCTCCACAGCCCGCAGTTGGGCAGGGCCACGAGATGTGGAGGTCAAGGATTGGGCCTGTACAGTGTTCTCAGGGTTTGCGGCTGAAAGTTTTTTGGTTGGGCTGTAGAATCACGGTAGAATTGGGGCTTTAGGGTTTAGGGCAGCCCGGTCCACACTTTGGGTTCCATGCTTTTCGGCGATTAGAGCTTAGGCGTTGGTCTGTCAGAAAAAAAACGCTCCAGGCCTCCACCACGTGAGCGCCCAGAAGCTCCACGATCTCCTCTTTCTGTTGAGATTCTGACTAGGGCCCGATTTGCGACCCCAACTTTCAAGGTAAGGACCCTACAATCCAAACCCCTTAGGTATGACAGTCATATCATACCATAACCAGGTGGTACTGATTCTGAGGGTTGGCTTTCTTGTTCATTCAGTCTTGGTACCGTCAATTTTCTATTGTGGTGAGTGCTTTGCATCCACGCGGTGTTCAATCTCAACATCTAGCAGCACATATGCAGCCTATTAACATCGACGGGCGGGAGCCGCAGAGCAGCAAAAAGGCCCCAAACCCTAAACCTTACATAACCCATTATGACAGTAGTTTTCATGTTCTTTTCCATTGTTCCCATATAACCCATATTACCCGCAATAACCCAAAGCTTCGGTGGAAGCTCCGCTTGGTTGGCTTGCAAGGTCTTCACCAGGCCACTGAGCACTTCTGGACGGCGCCTGAGAGCATGGATGGCGGCAGGATGAAGCTTTCCCTCTTTTAGGGGTTCTCTGGGGGGAAGGGTGTAGGGTTTAGGGTTGTTGACAGAGTAAATCTGGAACCACTTCAGCTCCCCAAACCCTTTTCCTTTTTTCCTCCGTATACAGAGGGGCAGCCTGAACGCCTCCCCCTCCACTGGTTGTATTCTCGTCTATCCAAAATCTGGATCCACAGTTCCCCGCGCCGCCAGTGTGTAGGGTTTGGCGTCGCACCTAGGTTCCTTCCACAAGATGAAGCAGTCAATTTCGAGCACGAGGCCCTGAATCCCTTCTATTCTCCAGACAGTCCCTAATACACCTTGAATTTCACCCCTCTTCAGAAACCCCCCCACAGCAAGGGCACCCTGCATCCCCCAGCTCTGCCAGCTGGGATATAAGAGCTTTGGGCAAGGCTGGCACCTGCAAGAGTTGGTGGCTTAGGGACTTAGAGCCTTGGGGGGTTGTGATTTAAGGGTGTTGAGGTTGGGGGTTTAGGGGTTTGGGATTTCGCGGTTCAAGGCTCAGGGTTGGGGATGAAGGTTGTGGCGCTTGTAGGGTTAAAGAGCGAAGGGCCTGTTAGACAGGCTGGGAAGTACCTGATCAGGTATGAGTTGACATCTGTAGCCATAGTGAGTTCTCGGAGGGTCGTGGGACTTCGTGAGTATTCTTGTAGCCCCTAAAAGCTTTATGGTAACCCCAGCTATCATCAGAAGTAACCTTCTTACTAAGTCCGCCTGACCCTCCTAGATGCCATGGGACTGTTGGGAGATAGCCTCGAGCACCAATACAGGAACTGCCGGTTGCGCTAAGTCTCGGCAGGGCAGAGATAGCAGAGATAGGCTTGACCCTTATTGTGAAACGGGATTAGCTTACCAAGAGTTGAGGGTATAGGGGTGAGAGTCAAACAGAAAAGCAACATGGAAAATGAAATGGAAGATACTATAGTCTCATCCCTATATAGCCCTATAATCCTTGATTAAGGTGTCTTGGTCTGTACAATACAAACCCAATAACTATCCCTGTATGGACCCAGTTTGCATTTCATTTCCCACATGTTCAATGTGGTTCTCGATTCTGAACCCTACACACCATTATGGTAGTTTCCATTTTCTTTTCCATTATCCCCATATAACCCCAATATTACTCGACATATACCCTATTATAGTAAGTAGTTTCCATGTTGTTTTCCATTATCCCAATATAACCCCAATATTACTCAACATATACCCTATTATAGTAAGTAGTTTCCATTTTGTTTTCCTGGAAATTGGGCTCCAAAGAACACCGCATGAATCCCTCAAAGCACCCTTCAAAGCTAGCTTGGAAAATTGGGGGGGGGCCCCCATAGTAATATAGACACCAAGAAACTAGAATCCTTATCACGGGTACCCCGAAAAGGGACCACTTCTTCACGAAAACTTTAATTTCTATGCGCCAGTATATAATATACACCCAACGACTCCATTTTCAAAAAAGCTTCTCCATCTGAGTCTCCATTATTGGCGTACCCTAATCCGCAACCAATCATCCCTAATCCCTAGACCCTAATCCTCCCTAAGACCTAACCCCTAAATTCTAAGCCCTACTCCCTCAACCCTGACCCTAACCCTAAATTTCCACCCAGGCCTGCTTAGGCCGTACCCACCGGTGCCTGGACCCAGAACTACATCCAGCAGCCATCCACACCATTGGAAGTACTATGCAAGCCTTCAGAGTTTGTAGAGCGTGCTGCTGCATGAGCCCGGCCTGGGGCCACCTTCTAGCCCTTGGGGGCCCTCGGAGGCCTTGGAGACTGGGATTTAGTGCATCAGCATGAAAATCGAAAAGAAATAAAGTTGGGCGGATGCCTGCGTAAGCAGGGGGTGAGAAGAACAAACAAAGACACCAATGTTTGTTGGGCACGAGTCACGAGAGATGTGCCGTCGCAAGAAATGCCGCCCCCCCCGCCCACGTGTCAGGGTGCCATTCCTACTTGTTACCTCCAGCCGCCGCGCAGCAAGATGCCCTAATCCATAAACCCTAATCCCGAAACCCAATGTAATTGACTCCCTACCACAGATCTTCCCGGGAACCTTGAAGCTCTGCGGCTCCTCCCCAAGGAGGTGCTGGGCAAGCCGGGCATCGAGGCTTTTGGCCATGGCAGCTTCTGACAAGCTCAAGGGACCCTTGAAAGGAACATCTAGGGGAATCCCTAGAGGGATATACATAGGGATATGTATATATATATAAAGATAGGTAGATAGATAGATAGATAGAATTACATGTGTCTGTATCTAGGCGTATATATACATATATATATATATAGGGAGATATGTGTGTGTGTATATATATATATACAGAGCCTTCAAGTATGACCCACCTAGAACTTGTGCCCCCAGTTTACGGGGGTTATCTCAGAAGCTGTGCTTATAACTTGTTTAAAGGGGATATGGATATTTTGGGGTTTTGGGCTTGGGGCTTCAGGCTCCGGATTTCCCAAAACAGGGATACCCTCAGTAGGAAATGCAGGGCTATCCAAGGACCATGAAGACATTAAGATACGGGGATTTCCCTTCAACGGGTTATATGAAGATGCAACTTGTGAAAAAAATACAGATTGAACCAGGAAACCATACTAAGCCCCTTGGGCTTGGGGATTTGGGCCGCTTAATGCTGCGTTGGATGGCAGTTCTTCCTGCGTCTGTAAGAGCTTTTTCTCAAAATGGCGGGTCCTTCCTTCGAGACTCCGATGGTTTTCCAGCCTCCCGAAGTAGAGGTCCCTCATCTTCACGCCCCATGCTCCAGAATAAAGATAATAAACCAAAAACCTGTACCGCAATCCTTTTGCTGCACATCGCCCTCATTGCCCTTCCGAGAAAGAATGCCCCCAAGCCCAAGCCAACCCGTCATACCAGCGTAGCAATTGGGCTCATGTCCCGGTCCTGCTCTTCGCTAAAAGGCTAAAAGAAGGCGGCAAGGGTGGTACAGTACCGTAACTAATCCTTTGTAAGCTTCCGTCCTTACATGTCGACAGAAAAAGATTTGCAGCTGAAAGTCTCGAAGCCATGAGACAAAATGATGCGAAAGCCTCAATGATTGCTGTTGCTTGTGATCGTCAGATGACGGGGATGCTGCTAGTCATCATCTACACCTCTGGGCTGCCAGAAAGAGACTTCGGAAGGGCCATAAAGCACCTTCTATGAGCTTCTGAGTCGACCCTATCTTCCCAGACACCACCCCAGGAATGTCTCCGAACTCCAAGCCCTGCTGCTGGCCCTCAGGTTCACGACATGTCCAAGTGCCAAACCCCCCCTCCGTCCCACTTTCACAAACTCTCCAAACTCTGAACCTGACTGAAGGATTGATTTTTGTGTCATTGGAGGTGAGCTGCGCAGACTATGTACAGAACGAGTCGAGGCCCAAGGGTCCAGTGTGAAAAACTGTATAGTTTTCAGCCAAACGTTTCGGGCTTAGAGCTCAAGTTTGAGGGGGTACAATATAGGGCTTATGTTAGGGGTTATATAGGGGACAATGGAAAGGAACATGGAAACTACCATATTACTGAATTATATTAGGGTGTATATGGGGCTTTAAGATATATAGTCCCCCTTAAGTAGATAGAATATGGGGTACATGGGGATCTTATTCTAATATACCGTACCCGAAGCCCTATTCTATCTACATAAGGGGGACTATACACGGTTCAGAGTTTAGCGCTTTGGGTCTCTGAAATATTGGAAAACATCGTCCCTCGAGCCTTGACTCGGAGAAGGCGCTTGGGCGAAGCCATCTTCTCAGATCAGTACTAAAGGGGGTTACATAGGGATTCATATTGGGTTTAGGGTCTAAACTCCTCAAGGGGGGTTATCTATAGGTATAGGGTTTAGTATTGATTGGGTTAGTCCCCCTTACAGAAACAGTCATCACAAGGGGTAATAGGAATTATAATAGCCCCTTAATAAGGCCCCCTTTAAGGACAGTTACTGGGTGGGGGAATGACCCAAAGTATTGAGTAGTGTTTGAACCAAGTAAGATTCCGTAGACCTCAGTCATTTCTCTCAATAAGGGGACCCCAATATAGCCTCGACTCCCCTTATTGGGGACGATCGTACTCAGATGTGAAACAACACTACTCAGTACTCAGATGAGCTATGGTCTTAACTCCTGGTATCCCCCTTAATGACCCCCATACCTTTCTAACCCCCGTTAAGGAGTTTAGGCCCTAAACCCAATATAAACCCCTATGTAACCCCCCTTTAAGCTCTAAACCCTACATAATCCGCTATATGACCCCCTCTTAAAAAGTTTAGCCGAGACCCTAAACCCTAAACCCTATAGCTCAGATAGCCTTGGGTCGACCTCGTCCCGCATGTTCCGAGCCACCACCTGCAAACGGGCAAACCACTACTTTGATGCGGTTTGATGTCATCTTGCTACCTGAAACAACACAAATCCGGTATACCATAGCGAATCACCCACCCTATGAAACAGAAACCATGGTCCATTTGATGACCAAGAACCAGAAGTTGCAAGAGCCTGAATGAACAGCTGGGGCTTTGCAGTTGCTGTTGCTTGGTATTCAGAGCGCGATGGGTGCAACGAACTTAATGCCAGGAGCTTTGTCTGAGTAGTCCGGGTGGCGCATCTCAGTAATTGCATAACTGTAACTGGGTCTTGATCGTACAGAGAACTGGTACTGATCGCACCTTTATGATCTACCGGATCTACGGTTGCGAAAATGATTGCATCCTCAGAGAAGTCGTGTAACACGCCTCAGGTGTTCGCCTCATGGAGACGATGTGTATGGTCTTGCCCTGAATTTTGGCCTCCTCCCCATCCAACAGCAGCCCATTCTTTGTTGTAAGGACTTGCTTTAGAACCGTCGACACGAGAACACCAACATAGCGTGTCCCTTCTTGTCCATCCTGCTTCGGCAGTGTACAGGGCAACCAAGGTAACACAGGATCAGGACATGAACCTCATCTTAGGACATGTCTTGCAAGGGGGCACTTCAAATTGGCCCCTGTCAAATAACCCCAGGCGCTATTGAAAACATAACGGGTACGCAAAGTTTGTGCGAGACAGGCCATGGATACACTCAAGGCGCCTGAGGAGTGAGCCATGCTGGGTGATGAAGCGGGGGCGGGGGAGGGAGCATCAAGAGTTGGTAAGTGTACACGGTTATATGTGGCGATAAAGCAGGCATCATCATAAGGATACACTCCTGGGTACAAGTACTACTATGGGCATTTCCGAAAGAGCAAGAAGGAGTCATTATAGGGATCACTCCCCCACTCCCCCTAAAGCACCAACATGAGCTGGAGACGAAACAATGATCCGGCGCTCACTCGAGGAACAGTCCTGGGCTGACGGACTGGAAGCAAGTACATTCCCTTGCGTAGTGTTTACGGTTTGGCTTTGGGGCTTTGCTTCGGGCTTAGGGTCAACAAATTCAGTGCAAACGAACTGGGACCTCGGAGCAGGTAAACGCAAGATGATCCTGATGAGCATCTGCGGTTCTGTTAGAGTCTCGTTGTTCCTACTGAAAGTCCTGCTCTAAGGATCTTTGCGAAAGACAGCCAACACTTTGGATTTCCTGGAAAAGTAGGATACGTACCCCAACTTTAGGGCCCTAGGGCCTAGGGACCTCAGGGATCAGATGTGTACAGATTATAAAACGATGTCGGGGATCCATACTATCGATGTTACACACTTGTCAAATCCCGCTTGCATCTACTCGACTTGATCGCGCTTCACGCTTCTCAGATCTAAACCAGGAGGCCATGACAGAGGAGCTTCTCCAGATTGGATACCCTGACATAACATTCAGTGATACGCTGGCTGATGCCAAGACCCGCGGCTTCCAACGCTTTTTTGCTGCAGGCTCCAAGAGGGAAACAACAAATCCGCTGCTGCGAATTCTGGTTACACGTTGCAAGTAGATGCATCGAATTTTGCATTTAGGAACTAAGCCGGACCAAGCCCTTCTTCATATTCATGACTTCCGGAGCACTTTACAGCATCTATTCCTGCACAGAACTCTTCATCCAATTGACCATGTGCGCGGTGGTATCCCGCAATCCTACCAGTAGCCGAATTAGGTGGCTATCGCTCTTTCTGCTTTGGCACCAAGAGTTGGCAGACTTCGCTGCGGACACGTCATAGTCGCTATACCACTTCGTGGACTAGATATGATATCTTAACTTCTCTGTTTGGCTTCCCCGTCTGGCAGCGGAGAGCTTAAAGCCACATCGGCTACGCCCTCTCGGCGGCTGTGTGAGCTGCTTCTTTCCAACCCCTAGATGGCCGAAGGCCAGGCATTGCCCAACTGAAGCAGGGCGGGTCGTAGAAGCTACCTGCGAACACTCTTTGCTACATGAAAGCTCAAAAACGGGGTTCCCATCAGCCAGAAATCCCCTCGAGCTGGGTACAGTCATCTCTCTGTTGATGGAGACTTTCATGCCAACCCCATAATGTCCTAAGCAAATGGTGACACATTTTTATGACTGGCTCAAGCAAGCGTTACATCCAGGAAGTACAGTATCGCCCGTATACCTAGAAAAGCTCCTTGTACAGGCCCTCACCAAGGTCCTGCTAAAAGCTTGGTGCAAGGAACATGTGACTCTTGGAACATTTTTTGCAAGCTTTCTAAACCCTAAGCCCTAAACCCTAAAACCTTAAGCCCTAACCATGCTGCCTCCAGAGCAAGTTTGACCAGTCAGAGCGCGGTATGTCTTCTATCTGCTTGGCGAGAAGCCCTGGTCAAAGAGAGCTTTTTCAGAGAAAGGCGCCCTGAAGGATTCTGGGAAACAGAGAGGTTAGGGGAATAATTCACGGGCTTCAGTAAGGCTTAGGGCTTAAGGCGCGCATAAGTACAGAAACCAGACAGATCTGGCTTGAGGCTTAGCAGCTTCCGGATTGAAAGTCAAGTATCACCCATGCTCGCAAGAAGTTTCAGTGGACTAGACCAGCAGACCGACCCTGGTTTCAGCCCGAGCTGCTCTAGTCACTGCACCAAGCGGCTATACTCAGTCAACTTAGCGATGCTTACGCCTCAATCCTGGATCCACACAAGCCAGAGGCAAAAAACTCCAGAATCCAGAGCCTGAATATCTACGGCTCATGTAAGACTGCCCGCAGGAATCTCGTTATGAATTTACAGCTCAGTCTTCCTCGAAGAGCCAGAACCAAACATATAAGGCGGCTCCTCCAGTGAAGGAATTGAGGGTTTAGGATCTCGGGTGCAGGACAAGTGTGGGATCGAGAAGTAAACAACATTGGGGTAGTTCCTAAAATTAGGGACCCACTAAAAACCCTGCATGACTTCAGTATACTATAGTACCCATATTCCCAAAGTTTAGGGTATTTAGGGTCATGCTTTAGTATCCACAGTATTTGATGCCGTAATCTAATCTATAATCAAAAGGGGCCCATTTGGTAGGCTGAACCCTAAACCCTAAACCCTAAGGACGACCCCATGTCCAAAGCTTCTGGCAACCCAGGGTCTCTCGACTAAGCCTGGTCTCACGTGGAAGTGGGGGACTAGGTCGATATGAGCCATGGTCTAAACTTCTCAAAGGGAGGGATTTAGCTGATTATATAGGGCAGTATTATGTCAAGGGAGATATTAGGAGTTTAGAATTTAGCTTATATAACTGTGTGTCCTAAAATAATCCTCTGAGAATCTTCTGCGATGGTACCTATCTTGACCAGTCTCCAAATGCTTGTATCTAAATCATCCCGCCCAGCCTTGAACCTGCACTTGGCACAGTGACAGCTCTTCCTGCAACTGCGCTTGACGTTCCAGGAGGTCACCTGGATCTATCTTTCTGCGGACTGCTTACATGCCTGTCAGCAACTGGTGGGGCAACCACCATGTCCCTAATCTTTGGAGGGGCGACTTGCGAACGCGTGCTGCGAAGACTTAGGTTACGTTGAATATACATCACCTCAGCTACAGTTTGAACTCCTAAAATCCCCCTTCCATAACCCCTATAAAAATTGTCTCGTATATAATCCCCCTATATTTACCCCCCTTAACCCTTAACCCTTAAGCCTCATGACCTGTTTTACCCCTTTTAAGGAGTTTAGGCTATAGCTCACCTGTAGGAGTTGAGCGCCGCGCTTCCCTCAGGCTCGCTGACGGGATCTTGGGAGAGCAGCTGGGGTAGAAGCAGTCCTGTCTGAAACAGTACTGGGTAGCTGTTAAAGAACTTCGTGCGAGTTACCATGATATAGGTACATACTAAATAATAGACATAATAGAGTTTCCTTGTTATAGTAATCAAATTTAAGCTCCGTAGCAGCAATCCAGATTATTGTCCGAAAGTTCCAGGCAGCCAGATGTCCTGAGAGTGCACATAGCCGTAACAGCCACCAGAGTCGAACTCCACATCGGCCTACGCAACTCTCTTCTCAAACATTTGGTTTTCTTTTACAAGGACTCAAAGAGGAAAAGGATCAACATCATCTCTCAGTAGCCTTCCTGCAACAATTCATGTCGAGTGGGACTTTGCCGCTGTTTGGGAGGAGATGAAGCATTGGGGTTTACACGATTCAGGCTTGGGTTTCAAGATGCCTTGCGCCCACATGATGATGTGTTTTTGCAGGGAATTCTTGAGGCAGCACCTTATCTGTGCTGCTCCTCTGCCGCCTCCTGCTAATCCTCGTCCCAGCCCAGCTGCTTCTACTGCCACTGTCACCCAATTGCTGGCAAGCGCTTGTAGCTTCTGACACATGAACTGACGCTAAATAAACATGGCATCAAATTGAGCAGAAGCTCAGGTCAATGCTTGCAATATCTTGCAATGACAAGCATGCCAGGCACAATCACAGCAACGATGTGGACGTTGACAGGAAGCCGGTCAATTATGCTGCTAGCGAAGCACTTGCCGCAAGAAATCCATACAATACAGCGTCAATGGCTCTTCCGCTGTACCACCATGATGACTGTCATTGCGATGACATTGCCACGGTGCACATATCCCAAGCACCCCATGTGGCTGCCCCATGAAAAGCACTCCACATTTTGACAAACTGCAGCCATGAAACGCTTCTCGACAGCTCCACATCTTTCTGGTGGTTAGTAGGAAAGAAGGGAAGAATTCATATAGGGGATATACAGGGATTATGTTCCCTTATTCCTACTAACCACGAGTACGACACTGCCCCGGCGACGCCGAGGTTTGAATTCCCTACATACTCCAGTGCCTATCCCTCTGCAATCGTGATAGTCTCCCAACCTGCACAGAGTAGGCTGCTCCACATCAGGTACCTCTGTGATCCCAAAAAAATGTCGGGACTATGGGAGATTCATTCTGGGGTCCGTCTGAAGTCTTCTATGGGGACGACTTATAAACTGCTCGTACTCTAAACCAAACCCGTGCATGCACTCTCAGAACAACTTTGCCGTCTTTGTTACCCTGAAATACTGGAATCTCCTGCATACGGACTCCCAAAGAAGCGAGTCCGAACTCTTCACAAACCCTCCTAAACTAAATGCCCCTCTACCCACTTACATACCCCATGTATCACCTACTCCTAGCACACCCCATATCAGACTATATCACCCCTGTAATGCTCTTGCTAAGGGACCCACGCGCTAGTATCCATAAATAGGAGGACCTCAACCTAGAGATGCCCAAACGCTACTGTAGAATCTTTACTATGGGAACCCCCCGCAAAAAGAGTCGCTACTGTTGGGACCCTAGACCCTACCCTCAACCCCAAACGTTAAACCCTGAAGCCTATACCCTGAAAAGTATATAACCCTATACTATAGTAGTTTCCCTTCTATTTTCCATTATCCCAATACAACCCCAATATACTAAAGTAGTTGCCATTTTCGACTCCATTATCCCTATATAACGCCTGAACCTCCAAGAGCTACGCCTGGCCTCTGGATTTGGACTCCCAATGTTCCAGGTCCATTTCACCTTCAACAGCATGGGAGGAGTCCAAACCCGAAACAGTTCATGGGGTATAGAGTTTAGGGTTTAGGGTTGCCTAAACCCCTAAATCCCCATAGCCCGGAATCTTAAACCCTAAGCGTATTAGGGATGCAGAGTTGGGGGATGGGGTGTTTGGGATATGGAGATTAGGGCTTGGGGTCGCCAACGGGACATGTCAGTTGGAAGGTGTGAAGCGTTGCATATTGGCATTTTCCCACAATAACGGGCACCTGCATGACATCAGAACTCCAAATTCTTTGGATTTAGATTTAGAACTCTTTAGGGGCCCCAGATTGCTATATATATATATGTATATGTATGTATGTATGTATATGTACACCCTAGAATACTATAGTAGTTTAGGGGTCCCAAATTTCCTGCATCACGAGTAAACAGCCACATGAGTCGAGGCCATTCGGACAATCAACAAGGCATTGGTGACACATAAGGACTCCAAAGCAGAGGTTGCTTCAACATTGGGAGCCGTCTCTTGGTACCCACCTAACATTTCGGGATAAACCCTAGACCCTAAATCCTAAATCCTAAACCCTACATCCTAAACCCTAAACCCTAAAGCCTAAACCCTAAACCCTGGGACTGTAGGGCTTAGGGCTTGCAACCTACTGCTGTAAACTGCCCTGAAAGCCGAGCCCCGGGCTTGCATCACATTCGCTGTCCTCCACCATGTCGGTTTGTACACCCACCTGGGGGTAATATTAGGGTTCTATTTGGGGTCATATATGGAAAATAAAATGGAAGCTACTATAGTATATTGGGGCTATATGTTTCAGGGTAATATTAGGGTTATATTAGGGGTTATATAGGGATTATATTGGGATCATGGAAAAGGGAATGGAAACTACTATTTAGGGTTTAGGTTTCATGTCGGT
>CAJNIZ010025692.1:28946-58586 GCA_905231905.1 Symbiodinium pilosum
CCCCCCCCCCCAAAAAAAAAACCCATATACCTTGCCCAGCATCTCTGGCCTTGCTCTTGTTGACCAACTAAGAAAGCATCGACGACCATGGACCGGTCGGCCGTCCAAGGCCTCATCATTTGGGTCTCCCAGAATTAGGGGTACCTTTAAGGGTTTTATAGGGTTATATAAGGGTCGTATAGGGATTTATAGGGGTTTAGGGTGTAGGGTTTCCCAGAATTAGGGGTACCTTTTTTGGGGGTCCCAAATAATAAGGACTATAGTACTTTGGGGTCTATATTGGGGTCCGCGTATTTTGGGAAACTACCTCATAATCCTAATGGTGTTTAGTTCAAGGCCTAGTGCTTTCGCAGTTTAGGGTTTAGGACAGAGCGTAGGGCTTAGGGTGCAGTCGGTTTATGGACAAATTCCTGCAAATCCTGACATAGTCAAACCTTGCCAAATCTGACACTATAGAATACTCAATCAGGGTCGTGCAGGTTTTCGTCGACCAGCCGTGGATCGAAATCTTCCACTCTTCCACCACTTAGGACTACCATGATTCATAAGGGGACTTAGGCTACCCCAACCCCCAAATTCAAAAACCGTATAACTATCACATGACCCTACTGGGGTCCTAATTTTTGGGTGCTTGGGGATACAAAAACCCTCCCATTAACTGCTCCCGAGGCTGCCAGATGGTGAAGGACTTCCTCCATCCACAGTACCGCGTAGAGTTTAGGGTTTAGGGTTTAGAATACCTCATGTGCAAATTTACTGCGCTGCTGGGCAGCTGCAAAAAAGGGCTATTCAGAAAAGTAATCTACTTTCCTGAACAGCCATTTTAGTTAGGGCCAAGCTTCCAAAGAAGCCTCAGGATGAGAATCCCCCCATTTCTTCTGCACATGGGCTGTACTTGATCTTTGACATCTGGCGCTGCTATTGCTACTTATTACTACTACGGCCGCCCGGATGACGAACTTTAATACCAATAGTACGTACCACTAGTAACATTATGCTCATGGCTATTACGGACTCTAATAACCATACAAGAAATCTTGAAAGATGCCGCCAGCTAAGTCACAGGCTTCAAGCACCCTCTGCGCATCGTTGAAGGTGTGGAAGTTCACCTTAGGTTGCTTCTTGCATCAAGCATAGGATGCAGCAGGCTGATGATGACTTAGGACCTCAGGCTGTTGAGCAGAAGCAGTGTTTCATGCATTCACAGGTGACCCCCCGCCCACACCCCCCCCCCCCCGCCCCTCCCCTAAGATGGTTGAGTTGGTAGTGGAGGACTCCTGAACTGCCCCCTACCATGCAGAACCAAGTTGCAAAGCCATGCAGCTCAGACTCCAGGGTCTTGGTGTCGCGCACCACACGCAGTGTGGCGACAGGCGCCAGCTCTGTGAACAAGCCTTGAGAGTTCAATGGGAGGTCTTCTTAGCTGCTGATATCGCAAGGGCTTAGGTTTAGGGGGAGGCAGGGTTGGTTGGGGGGAAGGTTCCCGATACACCCTATCTCCCTCCAAAGCATCGAGATCCGTGATGTTCGCTGTGGGCTTGAACATCGATTGCTAGTCAAGGATACGGCTGGGATGAAGGATTTTTAGCCTGCCCCCACACATGGAACCTCAGGGACTACATAGGGGTGTAAAGGGCTCATGCGGATACATTCTGACAGGACTACGTAGGGCCCTGAAAGACATCTTCCGTTTTAAGCAAAGCCGTTCATGAGGTGAAAGACTAGAACAAACGTGAGGATAGAAACTAAGCAGTATGGGCTATTGGACCCTAAAACTCCCCATTGGTACCTTAATAAGTGTAGATTAGGGGCGCTTTAAGGTCTAATGGCCCATCCTGGAACAAACAATCATAAACAGAATCGTTATCAAGGCATAGTCAAGATGAAAGCTCTTAGCGGGCTGCAAAGACATTCACGAGAATCAGAAGAGAACTTATGGTACAAACCTGAATCACCCTCCCGACTATTTAACAAACCCTAAAGCCATCACAGTAAACATTTCTCCAAAGTTCAAGGTCTCTTCTAAATACTATCTGGTAATCATAATGACAGCCAGCTCGGCTGCGTCAGGTTTGTTGTTGCTGCTTTCGATTTGGAAGATCTTGTCTGGCACAAGAGATGAAGCAGCAAGGACCACCTGCTAGTTTCTACATGAACTATAGACTAAACTCCTGGTATCCCCCCTAATACGCCCTATAGTAGTCCCCTATATAATCCCCCATACAAACCCCCAGTTATGGACTCTTTAAAGTATAGCTCACATAACCTACAACAAGAATAGTGATAATAATACTAAGTAAGGATTATAATGACTAGTGCTAATGTATAAAAAAGCAGCAATAATATCATCGTGCGTAGGCAAGAAGTTCGTGTTCAGACACACAGGCTGACCCTGCATCATGTGTACAGCTGACAACGGTTCCAACTGATCACGCGTTGTGACGTTTTCGGTATACTCTTGTAAAGAACTCAGGTTTCAGGGTTCAGGGAAATGCTCTCCTTAAGCAGCCTTTTGATGGGAAACCAAAACAAACTGTGAAAATCCCCTTACAATACCCAAATATCCCTCACTGAGGACCCCCCATTTTGAGAAACTCACAACCCCTAAACCAGAAGCCCCGATTGCCTATCACCCTAGACGGCACATATCTGCGGACCCCCCTTAACAGAGGCAAAACTAAAAGCACAGCCACTGTGAGAAAGTCCCATATTGCAGCTCCCAGGATGGGTGGTACCATTACTGGGTCTATTATAGAGATAATGGAAAAGAAAATGGAAACTACAATAATATCATGGGCTATATGTTGGGGTTAGGTGTTAGGTGGTGCTAAGGAACTTGAGTTAGGTAACCAGAATATGTGCATAGAAGAAATTATAGGGTTTCCTTATTAACTTTGTTTAAGATCCTGAACTGAGCAGCAATGCAGATTCGCCTTTCAGTATTCCGTCTCTCGAAAACATGTGCTAAAGCAGTAGTAGCGCCTTAGCAAGGTGGGTATATTGTGGAGCGTTCACGATGACAGGAATAGTAAGAGACTAAAGGAGCTATAGTCTAAACTCCTAGTATCCCCCCTAATAAGCCCTATAGTAGTCCCCTATATAATCCCCTATATAACCCCCTTTAAGGAGTTTAGACTGTAGCTCATAGGACACGGCCAGGTTGTCAACTGGGTAAGCCCTCGGATTTAGGACATCATCAGGCAACCAGAAATGGGACCCAATACTATAGAATATACATGGGGGTTTCCCAAAATTAGGGGTACCATTTTAGGGGTCCCAATCATAAGGACTACAGTGTTTTGGGGTCGATATTGGGGTCCCCTTATTTTGGGAAACTACCACATGAATATACTGTACGAGTACAACATCCTAGCTTGGAATACAGCACAGTTGAACACAGTCGCGGGACATTACAATATGAAACCATATGGCCGACTGCTGTTCTTCACCGTTCTATGTCAGCTTAGGGTAGGGTACTTGCCAACCTCCCGAGGTAATGTGACTAAACGGCCATCATGAAGTCATGTCGGGACCTGAGAATCACCAATATTCTCTGTTAGGTCTACTGGAAGTACCCTAGGACTAGAGAAGGAATCTGGGACCACCAATATTCGTAATCATTTAAGCTCCTACGTTAGTTGGGAAAGAGTTAACACAGAATGTCCGGCTTTCACTACAAGTAGCTTCGCTCTATCCTGTATTCCTTGATGAGACATTAACTCAAGGAACAAAACCAGTACTGCTACACAAAATGGGACCCTTGGGGAACGTGGGATACGCAAAGATTCTGATGGGGGATCATATTACTTGATAGACTCCAGCTGAGGAGCTGTAAAGCATCTCTTCAGTCACCTCTGGATGGAGGTTGCTGATGCGCAAGGCCGGCTGCGCCACACTCCACCTGCTTGTAATTCCTATGAAAAGTACTCCCTAGCAATGATAACTGTGATATCAGCTATAGTGGCATTCTTATATAATGGCATCCCATGGCAAAGGGTTTGGGTTGAGGTGTGTGTCAGGAAGCCGTCTTCCGCCCCTGCACACAACACACATCCCAATCTACAATCATTTTCCTAGATCCTGGGGCGCAGCAGAAAGGGAGCAGGAAGTCTTACAACGCCGTTGGTGCTACTGGCGGCCCCAAGGACTACCTGTTGAAGGCGTGCGTCTAGAATGGATGCAAGAATTCCACGCAGAAGTGAGACAACACTTTGAAGCGTAACCACAACCGTCGTCCAGATGCAGAAAATCATGACAAGTCGCTTGCCCTGCTCGTCGCGTGCTCGGCCGAGTGCATCAGCAAGACCGCACTTGCAGTAGCCATTGCAGCGGCACAGCGGCACTTCCCCCTTGACATTGGCATGGGGTATGACCTGGGAGGGCGAGTTACGCGTGACCTCTGGAACTTATGGGCATCATGATCATGGAGCATGTCTGGGAATTGGTGTTTCTTTGAGAACATCTTTGGAGCACCCACCATGCAAGACCCGAAGAGGTCCTCCAGAACCCCTGTGATCACAAATCTGTCTGCAGATCCTCAACTTGAAAACCTCTAGCTTTCAGGCTGAGATAATCTTACTCCTGCATAGTGGGTAGACCTGACTGATCAAAATCCAGCAGTAACATGTCAACATCCAGGATCATAATGGGATAGAGGTTCAGAGAGAAGGGGGCATCGGAATTTCTTCGGGCTTCTGCCAGGGCACGGCAGGTCGGCTTGGTTTCCTTCGCCCAAAGTCATCCGCCTTCGTTCGGCATATGCCAATTCCCAAGATTGGGGGACTTCTTGCATACCCCAATAGACTGTAATCCTGATTATGGGCACCCCCAAAAGCGGCCCCCTGCCCTGTGGGGTTTGTGCTAGGGCCCCGGAGAAAAAAAATTGCGGGCAGTGGGTAACGCCTGATTCTCGGAACTACCAAACGCTGCTAATACACAGATCCTAGATGAATCTGCGGTACTAGAGTGCTATGATTCCTGAGGTCAGTCCGTAAGACTTATCCCAAACATCCCCTGCGCGCGTCATCCTGCAAAAGGCCAACAAACTGCCTGTTACGGATGCTGTAGACTCACCCATTACATCCGTCACAGTTCCGGGCCAAAAGGTTCAGATTCAAGGCTTGTGCCAGGATGTTGATGTGAGGTTGGGGCGTTGACAATTGATGGATTAGAGTCCCCCTTAAGTAGATAGAATATGGGGTATATGGGGTTCCTATTATGATATACCCAAAACCATATTCTATCAGCTTAAGGGGGATTATATGTATGTTGCACCATGTATGCGCAGCTTTGGATGTGCCCAGAGCTTACCTCCCCCTGCGGCACGAGAACGACCAGCAAGATGTCAGGCGCCTGCGAAATATGCTCAGTGTTTGCAGGGACAATGTGGAGCACGGGTAATCGGGTGGTACCCCAAAGCCCCACAAGTAAACCCAGCCATTCTGCAACATCAAGGCAAGTGGCAAAAAACATTGCCCAAAGTGCCACCTACGTACGTTTCACCTTGTTTGTTTTTCAGTGGACTTTCTTGCTCTCCTCTATAACTGCTTGAAACTTGGGCCACTGACAAGGAAGGCTCACAGACCAACCTGCCATCCGGCCATTCGAGGAGTGCCCAACTCCGAATCAAATGCGTGCGCACGCTCGCACAAAACTTCTAAGTAGGCTGTACACACACTGCAGGCGATGGCATGGCCTAGGCTCTGCTGAGCAACGGAAACTCAGGCTGCAAGCTTGGCTGCGGACTTGTGGTCCAGGACGCTATGCGTATGGGACATATTGAGACATTTGACCAGGGACTCACCCTGCAGCAAAGGATGGTTTAAAAAAAACAAATCCAAACATCAAGCGTCGAACTCCAAACTTTGAGCGTTGCCGTTAACACATGCTACACGAACACGATGTAGACGGCTTGGCAAATTGGCAAGTACAAACAGCTAGTGCAGACTACACCTGAGCCGCAAGCGCACGAAGCGTAGCATGTCTGTTGCATACAGCAAGGCAACAACCTTCAACCAAGCGCACCTGCCCTCTTCCGTCATGAGCATAAGGTGCAACAGGGGTCAGACGCAGAACCCGCAACGCATCTTGTTCCAAGCCACTTCAACACGAAGACCTGCAGCATCCGAACATGTGAGTGCGGCGTCCCTCGACGGCCATAAATTCTAGCTTCTGCTGATTTCTGGCAGCTTTGGAAGAATTCTTCTAGCAAGACAAGCATGATCTGCCCAGACTGTAACACTTCCGAACTTACCTTGCCACCTCGAATCTACGCCCACGCCCTAAGTCTCCAGCATCCCAACATGGCGGCGGTCACGCTTCTTGACTGCTACCTGTCACTAACTCTACATACCCCTGCTCAGACATTTTCTGCTGTAGTGGATTCAGAGTTGAAGAGACCTGCAAGGCTTGTATGGTCTTCTCGGCCATGAAGAACTGAGCTTCGACTGGATTGTTGCCGGTTCGTGACTACGGATGAAAACCAAAGCATCGAGGGCAAGTCTCAGGACGTAGACCGTCAGCATCCAAGCCGCCTGAAAGTGCTCCGCGCCCCATGACCATCGAAACAAAACCCAATATCTTCGTCAGTTTACACGATGAAGGCTTGAAAGCAACAATGCTTGGAAATGGGCCGACTGCGAAAAGCAGAGGAGTGCGATCTTCAAACCGGCACATTTTTTGAAGTGACCAGGGAGTTTCCAAAGAACGCTAGCATAGACCAATAATCCTCATCATTCACAACCTGAGAATGGACATTGCAAGGCCGCAGAGCAGAAGAGAAAATTGTCCTAAACTTACTGTCCCACAAATACACCCATAATGGTGACCTCATATTCCTATCCTATCAAGGAATTCCTGCAACTGCAAAACGCAAATCTCAGAAAGTAACTACAAGCCCCTCATAAACACAAAAAGTCCGAAGCGCAATTTTGCTCCGAGTGTGTCAAGCCTCTTTGTACCACTACTGGCTCGTAATACTGGAGCTCTTGACCTAATCATGGTGGTCTAGAGCTCACATCCAGGCCACGACGGGGCGGTCAAACGAGCGGTTCTTAATATGAAGTGGAGACAATTAACTTCTGTGAAAACTCCAAGCGATCAGAATTTAATGTATGAGGTCTTGAGGGAGCCCCTCACACAGAAGACCTTCTCCTCTCTTAAGTCCGTTCCCACAAGCCTAGCACAGCGTCGTACGAGGAATTGCAAAGACAAACTGGAACATCCTGAATGCCAGGGATAGTATACGACTTCGCTGAAGGATGTTTGAACCCATTCCGCAACACTGAAGCGTCCCGAATTAAGTGAGACTTTCTCAAGATCAAGGAATCCCTCACCTCCCCGTGATAGGGGTTCTATAGGGATAATGGAAAAATGGAAACTACTATAGTGGGTTATATTGGGGTTGTATTGGGATAATGGAAAAGAAATTGGAAACTACTATGATGGGTTGTATTGAGATACTGGAAAAGAAAACGGAAACCCCTAAACCCTAAACCCTTAAGCCTAAACCCTAAACCCTAAACCCTAAAGCCTGAAGCCTAAACCCTAAACCCTAAACCCCAAATTTTCCTGGGTTCCATCTCTGGGACCAACAATCTCAGAGTTTGGGGTGCCCTGAGAATCGCCCAGCTTTAAAACCTCCCAACACCTTACAACAGAAAGTATGTACCAGGACCCTCCTTGTACCCTTAATTGGGGGTATATGGTCCCGAATAATAGGTACTTAGGCCCTAATTGAGGGTAGGAGGAGGGTCTAGGTAGCGACTTTACATTGAACATGTTTGTTCTGTGAGGGTGTAACTGGTAACTAGGGGACGGGGAAGGGCCTACAACTCTTGAAATGACGCTTCAACATCGTGATGGGGCAACATGAGCCCAACTAATATGAACTAATTAATTCAGCGTCCGGAAGCCTAGACACTGCGAACCCTCTTTTATCTACGCAAGCTTGGCTCAAAATTCAAATCCCCAAACCCTGAGCGCAATCCAGCATCCAGGGCCCCTAAACCCCTTTTGTCAATGAAATATCTGGGCTCAACCTTGCACCAGAAACCCACCCAAGATGCCCCTAAACCCCCCCCAAACCCTGAACACCCCCAAATTCCTGTACCCTGGACCCGAGGATTGCCTCCAGTTGGCTGCGCATGGCTTCCAAATCTCCCGCCACTCCGTTCACCTCTACGACCCAGGAGCCTCAGTGGGCCTATCATGGGTTGTATTGGGATTCTATTGGGATAATGGAAAAGAAAATGGAAACTACTATAATGGGTTGTATGGGGATTCTATTGGGATATTTGCGGTTGCTGTTGAGGAACTTTAAAGCCAGCTACCATAATAGGGAAACCCTAGTATTTAACATATACCCATGTTCTGGTAAGTTAACATTAAAAGCAACCCAGTACTTGGAGCTTCGTGACATGTAAAATTGTCATGAGTGTTCTCAAACTTTGGGGTTCAAGTGATTTTTCAGCTTACTTGGCTTTTGTGTCCGATTACAATTGGGGGCTGAACGCGTAATTATGCCAACGGAGCATGGGAAGTCTGTGGAGGGTATGCATGTGAGCCACAGTCTAAACTCCTAGTATCCCCCTTAATAATCCCTATAGCAGCCCCCCATTATAATCCCTTGTAGGGGCAGAGGATATTCAATTTTTCAGAAGCGGCTGTTTCATACCAGGACCCAACCATGCATGGAACCCAAGAAAGTCACCTCTGATCCCTCATCCCAAACGCCAATATCTCAGCCCTACACCTCAAACCCCAAAATCCTTACACCCCAATCCCAAAAATCCCTATGCTAGGGCCGAAAGTAGGGGTGGTTTCAGGGACTCTCAGGATAATGGGAATGATTCTAAGAGGAGTATCAATGTAAGGATTCAGCAAAGATGATTCCTTAGCAAATGGAAGCAGTCTTGCACAATCCTAAGTTCCATAAGTCCTAGGCGCCGCAATACTTGGGGACCTGAGGTTGTGCAAGGTGTCCTCCCTTGGAACTTTGAGGTGCAGCCCGATGAATTCGTGAATAAATCTCGGGCTTGACCCTACGCCCACACAGCTATGAATGAGACGACCTGCCGAAGCGTGCTGAGAATGGTTGCACCATGCAACGGAAGAAACCACCAAATGCGTTGTATGCCTTTTCATTCCAACTTGGCGGTCGTCTCTAATCCGATCGGACAGCCGTCTCTATTGAATTCTGACGGCAGTCTGTATTGCGTCCCAACGGTCGTCTCTATTGCGACCTGGCGGTCGTCCGATAAAATCCTGAACTAAATCTGCACTAGGGCCTTCTTGAGGTAGTATACCTTCCCCCCATACTGTAGAAGCCAGGAAGCCTACCCAACCTTAAGTGCCCATACTCCAGTGAGTTACAATAGATAACAGAGTTCCTCCTTGAACAAGGCCGCACTCAACGAACAGATAAGTGTGTTTCTCAAAGCTACCCCGATGGAATCCGTAATAAGGCCCCAGAACCCCCTTAGAATCCCCACATATCCCAAGGATCTGTGGGGGGACCCCATTCTCAAAAAAAAACGTATGAGCTACAGTCTATATTTCTTTTTGTAGTTAATGGACATGTGTCCCTCTCAGGTAGGGACTATACTAAACTAACAAAGGACAAAGAAGTCCACCCTTTATGGTCCCCCAGCAAGCCCATCTCATATGATCCCTACAAACCACTACATAATCCCAGTTTCCATTACATGTTTTTCTTTTCTATTTGATTCTCCATTGTTGGGGTAATGACCCTTCTACACCTCCTGACACCTTAACCACACATGGTAGCTTCCATGTTGCTTTCCATCATCCTGTACAACACCTATCTCGTCCCTAGAACTCCCTGTAGATTGCTCTATATCCCTCTAGATTTCTAGATATCCCTAAAGATCCCTAGACATCCCTAAAGGGTCGAATATTGACCCTGAACCCTAAACGCCTAATGTTAACCGTGTGCCGAAGCAGGCCTTCTACCGCACGCTCTGTCGGACCCACAGCCGCATTGCGCCGCCCGAGGAGGCCCTTCTCTGAGATGGACACGATCCTCATCCGTAAGGGCTTGAGTTACACGGGGTTATGTAAGGGTTGTATGCGGTTTCTAAAGGGAGTCATGTGAAGTTATATGAGCCACAGTCAATACTCCTTATACAGCTAATGGACATGGGCCCTTATTAGGGAATACATTAGGGACTATACTAAACTACAAAAGAGAGTCTTATGTCCACCCTTAATGGTCCCTTGGTGTCCCCAGTATTGACAATGGCTCATATAATCACAGCGCTTTTGTCTGGATTTCGGAGTGTCGGGTTTGGGAAAACTATCTGTAGCGCTAACCTTCATCTGGGCACCTCCGGCCCCACTCATGACTGCCGATGAGGCTGCAAGTAGGAAGCAGCGTTCCCAAATTTGAGACCGACTAAGGAATGCGAGAGGTGATAATAACAAGATACTAAGAAACATCAAGATTCAAGCTGGCAGCTTGGTGTTCTCAGATCCAATGTCATCCTGTGAGGGTTTCTAACAAGGGAAGTGGGTTGGAAGACCCATGCTTCGGAGAACTACCTGTATGAGGTGATGTGACTAGACGCAGTTTGTTTCATTCAGTTATCTACGGGAAGTGGGGGTTTCCCAAAATTAGGGGTACCCTTTTGGGGGTCCTAATATTAAGGATTATAATATATTGGGGTCTATATTGGGGTCCCCTTATTTTGGGAAACTACCAAGTCTTGAGCTGACAGCGTAAGGTCGGCCACTGTTTCGGTCGGATCTTGCACAAATCCTGAGGGGTTAGGGTTTAGGGTTTAGGGTACAGCCAAGTGCCTTAGGAGTTTGCTCTTGACTAGGGAAAGCGCAGGGGTTTCTCAAAAAAGGGTGGGGGAAGGGCCTGATGTGAGAAGCAGCCATGTGACACCACAAAACCGGTTAGCCTAACATGCGCTATAGTCTAAACTCCTAGTATCCCCCTCATAGTAACCCCTATAATCCTCCCCTATAAAAACCTTAGTATGACCCCCGTTAAGGAGTGCAGACTATAGCTGCTCATGTGGCACCACAACACTGGTTAGCCTAAGATGCTGCCGAGGGTCTGTAGGCAATCCGGACGATTGATATCTGCCTTCTCTGTAGCAGAGCCAACTTGAGTTCTCTCCAACTGGGTTTAGGATTTTGGGGTTTGGCATTGGTTGTCCTTCGTCATAACCATCCATTGAGGAAGAAGTAGAGTTCGAAACAAGACCCAAACAAAGCCCATACTTTTGTCTACCTTGATGGCTGGCTGGGTCCCCAGAAGATTGAAAAGACTATCGTGAGACTGGCTTCAAGCTATCGAGCGACCTACATTTGGCATCGCACTCTCCAAGGCCTTGCAACACCCAATAATATTGCTGTGGAAACTCTCGATGCCACACTGGCCCACAGTTCAAACATCAGAGGATTCCAGACCCCACGGACCACCTTGATCTAGGAACCCCAGTAACCTATGGCTAAAAAGGTGCCCAGTCTTCAATTTCGTTTATCTTAATATCGAACAAAAAGGGAGAAGGGCTTACTCAACACCGCTGTGAATCTAGGCTAGACAAGAACAGGCGCAACAATAGGTCCCTAAGAGGAGATGGAGCTGACTGACTCTCATACTAAAAAATCCCATAGAACTGTGTCAAGCGAATGTCCCACACCTGCCTCCACACTGAAGCCCAATAAGTCGTCCGGGCCAACTTTGCGAAGGCACCTGGATCCGATTTGACATGCCGGGTCTACCTTGAGGGTGATTCTACTAGACAAACGTTACCTGGGGTTGCAGCCATCGGGCTGGCTGTGTCAAACACACAGTAGGGCTTGAGACAGATCCTGGGGTCCCGACACTTCGATTTTGGAAGGCTCCGCCGCAGGCAGCAGACCTTCTGATATACCATGGACTGTGCATGAGAAATATTAGTTGAACCATTCCTATCCAAAGGGTGATGTTTGTTACTTTTCCACGCGGCGCTTTCACTTATGGTCGTTGCAGATAATCAACTGATTGCTGACTGCCCGCGCGAACGTTCGTCCTGTTTGGGCCGCTGTCCTTCTTGCTGACAGTGATGATCGGAAAGCTCCTCTGGTATATCAGTCACGGCATGTCAGAATCCAGATCTGCCTGCGTACCCCTTGTCGAGCTGTTCAGTTGCCCTACATAGAGAGAGGTAGACGCATGTAGGAGCATCGAGTCACTGACAAGTACAAGGAGCGGGATCACATAGCCATTTCTCCATCTAGATTCTTTCCGGAGGGTCTGAGGATGGTGGATCTTGGTATTGGGGCAAGTCCGCACATACAAGCCCTATGCAAAAGCTTTCATCATCCCAAGCAACCCCGGCGTGACCCCACTCGCTCCACCTCACCAAACAGGTCACGAGCATCGCTGGGGCCACAGCCGTCAGCGAGCAGAACGTTCTCCTGCGCAGGCGTATTGTAGCGCGATAGAATACAGTCTTGTAGCATTACGGTATCGTGATGTTATTTCACTCTCCGGATTCCGGACAATGCGTGCGCTTTGGCGTAGCTACGTGGTAGCTCTCCCAAATGGAATAGATAAGGTCTTAAGAGTCGCCTTCTCCGCCTGTGGCCTTTTTATGCGTGGGTCCAAGTGAGGAACGCGCGTAAAGCGCTGCACGTACTCCGAAAGTCACGCTCAACATATGGGGCTCCATATGTGAGGAGTATCAAGCAGGGACCTGGTATAGCCCAGTACTGAAAGTGAAGAATACACTGATGGGATGAAATCTTGGCCATCACGACAGTTTCCCCCTTAATAAGCCCTATGATGCTCCCCTATACAATCCGCCATATAACCCCCACTTTAAGGAGTTTAGCCTATAGCTCATATCAGGATGCAGTTCTCAACGGCATCACAGAATATGGCAACACAGAAGCTGCATGAAGCATCTGCCTAACGTGCTGCTCATAGAAGTTGTGGTCCGCTTTTAATCTTTATGACTCAAGCTGCGGATCAGAGCGGCAGTTGGTCGTTGTGCAAAATACTCGTCTCCGGAAGGGCTATATTTGGTTCGACCTATCCTGTAAGTTTGGAATTGAACTCTCATTGGTCGAGCGAATCCCCTAAAACCCTAACCCCTATACCCTTCAACCCTGAACCCTAAACCCTGAACCCTGAAACCTAAACCCTAAATCCCAAACCCTAAACCCGAAACCCTAAACCCTAAACCCCAAACCCTAAACCCCATGGGGTCCCCCCTATTTAATCCCAAGCCATCCAAGTCGGCCTCGTCGCTCCCACCATTCAAGATATCATCCTCCAAGCTTTGTGCGGCAGGGTTGGTATTGGGATGCATTGTGTTATATAGGGTGTATATTGGGCTATGTAGGGGCTATATTGGGGGCTATATTGGGCTCTTTAGGGGTTATATAGGGGATGTATGGGAGATATATTTATGATATATTGGGATACTGGAAAAGAAAAATGGAAAGTGCTATAAGTTCCACGTAGGGTTTAGGGTTTAGGGCTTGGATGGTCAGGGGAACTTCGTAAGGAATAACCACTTCAATAATTGGGTTTAGGGTCTATAGGGTTTAGGTTTTATAGAAAGAAATGCTAACAACGGAAACTGCTGCCTTGTTCAGAGTTTAGGGCTTAGGGGAACTTAGTCAGCATAAATACGCCCCCCTAGGTTTCCCTAACTCTCCAAATAGTATTTGGACTTTAGGGAGTTAAGGTAGGCGCCTAAGATTACTGAATACTATACACACTGGAAACGTCGTGCAGTGAGCTTCCCGCATTTTGCAAATCAGTTCGGGCTTAGCACAACTAGGATCACTAGGATCGTCAGACGAATCAGGAGAAGAGGATTCACTTTCAGGGTAAAGCCCTAAATATACTAGAATATCGTAGTTTCCATTTTCTTTTCCATTATCCCAATCTTTACCCAATACCCTAGGCCCTATATTACCATACATAATTACAGGCTCGCCCTCCAGCAGGCTTGAGCTGTGTGCGCCTACAAAGGCAAGAAATTGCGGACCCAAGTGTCACTGAACAAACTGTCGCTGACCAAAGTGTCCAGAACAAGGAATACAACATCCTAAAGCCTACTCAGTTGAGGTAAACAGTGCTGAACAGCAAAGCTGGTACATTGAGGAGGATGAACGTCAACGGGAAAGCACGAAGCAGATGGCATGACACAATAAAAATTTGCTCTGCAAACCATTTTTGAATGTTGCAATGATCAAGAGCCCCATTACATGTCTACTGACCTGAGCGCAACTTTCCAAGTCCGGGCAATTGTTCCATTTTGTCGCTGTCGATGCTGCTAGTTCCTTCACGTGGGGATGTGCCGTGCTGTCAAAAATTTGGTAATGCCCTTGCAGTGCGAGGCGAACTTCTCTGCCTCAAATACTTATGTTTGTTTGAAGCATAATTACTGTGCCCCACATCCATTAGCTCTGCTGCTGTTGAAGGGGAACATTCTGCATGACCTCAAGTAAACCATATGACCATACTTCCTGTGTTCAGGTGCGCAAGATCATGCAGGATTTTGTCGATCAACCGCGTTCCGCCTCCTTCTCCAGCATCCATGGGCAGCGGTCGCAGACCTGCCAGGCATTGATGCCGAGGAGATACCACAACTAGGGGGTTTAAGCCCTAGGATTTAGGACTAAGGATTTCGGGTGTCGGGGTTTAAGGTTTTAAGGCCGGTCAGAAGATAGGCAAAACCTTACGAAACCCTCGTTCGAACCATGTTAAGCGCTGTGATATGAATGTATATGCTGTTAACATAAGGTCGAGCTGAAACCTTTTCGGCCACCCCGACAAACAACACCAAACAGTGCTATAGTTATGTTTTGCAGCATTCCTTCCTCTCCTGCTTCCAGGCGGCGTCCATGGTGAGCCAAATCTCAGTGAAGCGGGTTTATTTGGAAGCCTAAACCCCAACCTGGCAGTATCTACAGAACTTGACACTTGATAGCCCCAGTTTGGTCTCTGACTCTCTACTCTTGATGGAATAAGGGATGCACCACCTAGGCTCCCTGAACCCTAGCTATTTCCGAAGCTTGATACTGGAGTTCTTCTATCACCCATGTTTGGTAGTTTCCCATAGTAAGGGAACCCCAATATAGACCCAAAATACTATAATGCTTATTATGGGGACCCAATAAGGTACCCCTAGTTCTGGGAAACCCCCATTTCACCCTTCAGTACCACACCTCCTCCACCTTCATCAAGCTGGGCATGGCGACGGCAGAAGGATACCCCAGGCAAAGAGGGCCTGAGTTGTCAAGAAATCCCAAAGGAAAAAGCAAGGCGTTGAACATTTGGGGTTTCGGGTGCGAGGCTTAGGGGGTAGGGTTTAGAGTGTAAGGGTTCAGGGTGTAGGGTTAGGTTAAGGGATCCCATCATCCTCAAAGGGTATACTGCAGTTCTGTAGGTTTGTGTGGCGAGGTTCAGCAACTGTCCGGATTCCAAAAATGATGTTGCTGTGGAGTACATAGGGACTGTCAGGGATGTCTGGAGTAGTGGCGTACACAATCATGTCATAGGTCCCTGATACTCAATTGCGCAGGGCGTTCTTGGACTTGTACGGATTCAGGATGGTCCTTGAACTTTGAAAAAAGTGAGAACTGAAATGCCCTGAACTCGCCTGAAATGTAGGCCTCCCATGTTCAAGGACCATCCCTGCATGTATGGAACCCTATAGTCATGGAACCTGAAAATGGGAATTTGGGCACTGCTTGGGGACCTGGAATAATCAACTGCTTCCACGGGCATTGGGGTTATATATGGATAATGGAAAAGAAAATGGAAACTACTATACTGGGTTATATAGGGGTTATATTGGGATTATATTCTTGTTATTGCGTCATCGCATCCGAGAACTCTTCAGCCCGGAAAATTCTCAAAAAAGGTGTGCCCTACAGTAGCTACCTCTAGGAACCTCCGAAGCCTGGACCCATTTGAGCTATGGTCTAAACTCCTAGTATCCCCTTTCATAACCCTTATAATACTCTCCTGTATAATTCCCTACCTAACCCCCCTTTAAGGAGTTTAGACTATAGAACCTTTTGGGAAAAGCATCCAGGCGAGATCTCAGTCCTGGGCGGACAAGGAGAAGCAGCCCACGAGAGATTTGTGGAACCATCTCCTGGCTTAGGGGGCTTTAAAATATTCCCAATAATCCCTGTATATTCCCGAGTTTCCATTTCATTTTCCATGTTCTTTTCCATTTGATTCTCCATTATCCCAATAGAACCCCAATAACCCAATGCCGCACGCAGAAATACGAGTGGTTCCACCCACAGCTGGGAAGTGGCTCTCTTTTGGATTTCTTTGTCTTACCTTGGGCATCTCGAGGGATCTCACTCACCCGTGCTAAGAGTGCTTAATTCTTTGGGTTATTGGGTTTCTATTGGGATAATGGAGAATCAAATGGAAAAGAGAATGGAAACTCGGGAATATGCAGGAGAAAAGGGTTGGCGCAGTCAGAGACTCTGCTGGGAAAATTGGACGAGCATCAGGCGCAAGGGGGCAACTTGTCAACGGCAAACGTACTTCCCAACAAACCGCAACAGCCTCAAGCAAGAAAAGTAAGCCCCACAAGTCTGTAAGACAAGCCTGAGTTTCCGGGCATCGGGGTCCCCTCTGCAAAGCTGTTACAATAACAACAATAACATTGGCTAGAGTATATTGGGGTCTGTATTGGGGCTAAACCCTGAACCCCTCAGATAGGAATGATTTTTCAGAAATCTTCAATTGCTGCAACCCTCATCGCCACCTCTGGATCCGGTAGCCACGACGCCCCATCTGCAGCCTTGCTGGCAGCAAGGGCATTACAGTTTAAGGATCTCATTCTAGGGCTTTCGGGAATTCGGAGGGCTCAAGCCCCCTTAACTCCAAGTCCGAATTGCTTGAAGGCTTCTGGCATGATGCTTCCACAAATCCTGGTGAGGAAGCCTACTTTTACACACAAGATTCATGGCTTTTCGATCTGATTCCTGCCTAACTTTTGACGGATGGCAATATGTATGATCCATGCTTCTTCAGCGATGAAAGCATAAGCTCCCAGTGCCAAAGCCCCATTCGGCATGGGCCAGCGAAACGAAACTGGTCTCACCTCTACGGTTTCATTCCCATGTGAGACCCTCACTTCCAAAATCTCGAACCTCTTACCCCTGGAGCCCGAGATGTGGCTGAAAGCCTAAGGTCCACAAGCTTACCAGTCCTCCTGTTAGCTAGAAGGGCTCTGTGCTGCAGCCGACCAGCCCGCTGTGCATGCTCAAAAGCTCTGACAGGATCTTCGCATGGCTGCAGCCTGCACGTTTCAGCAAGCATTCGACACAAGCAAACAAGAGTATCATCTTCAGTTTGGGCAACAGGGCTCCATTGCATCAGACTACGACCCGCCACACCCCGGATCCTCGTTTGCACATGGATCAGGTCACTTAGACAGGGCTGGGCATGCAGTGGCACCTGTAGCCGAGATCTAAAACAGACTCAGTGTCTCATCAGCTGTCTTCCGCATATAAGAACATCTCCTGCCTCCTGATCAAGTGTCCGGGGCGGAGGAGGAGGAGGATCTCGGACCCCCAACCATTCAGCCTCAGGCTTCTATCACCCTTCAAGTCTCACCGAAGTTGGAGATATCACATTATTCTGCAGCACCATGGGCTTAGATCCATGCGAATGTACTTCTTACATCCCCACAAGGCTCTGGGTGCTGTGCTGCTCGCCTTTGCAGCCTGGGCAAGCCCATGCGCTTCGGCAAGCTGGCAGTGAGCTGATTTGACTGGGCTGCGGCTAAAGAACTCAGAATGGGTTGCCATAAGACTGATATGGCTTGCTTAATATTACAGTAACTCCAAGTCAGCTGCTCAATAGTTACCCAGTTGATTAAGTGGTGGCAGCAACAGCTTTTCTGGCGGCGAGCGGCATGCTAACTACCTGTACGGCTGCAAGCCTATGCCAGCCAGAGCAATCTTGGTAAATCCTCAACAATGCAGGCAAATTCTGTAAGCAGCCTGCAGTCCGGCCAGAGAGGTCATGAGCAAGAGTCTGCTTGCTGCAAAAGACGACTCAGGCCCCTCCAAGGCTTGCAACAATGAAACCACCTATGCACAAGCTGGTTGCCAGCGCGCAAAAGATGGAAGATGACAGCACGGGACTCAGCAAGCGTGGCCTACCCTGGGAAGATGATGACGATGACTGGGAGGTTTCGCTAACCTCTGCTACCACCTGGGGGGCGGCAATGCACTCCGCCTCATCTTCATGGACGTCTGAGGGCACGTTCTCCACCTCGAGCTCGCCAAGCTCGCTCGTGGGAAAATCAGGGGTCTTGTTTTTGGCTGAAGATGCCTCAAAGCCAGCAACGCCACATGTGACCAGCAGAACGCCGAGTATGCGCTGGAAGCTTACATCAACTCCCATCACAGAATCCAGAAGCAGCGACACCGGGAGGCCAAGCAAGACGAAAAGGCGACAGGCCAAGGGAGACACGACTAACATCCCCCAGGCCAGGGATAGGTTGAAGGCTATGTTCATGACCATGTTGATGGAGAGGTATTTCCTTACCAGCTGTTAGATGGGAATAGTTTTCATTCTCTTTCCATTCCTTCATTCGCTACCATTCCATCATTCCCCACCACCACTAGCAAGTTCACCCCAAAGCATGTCCCTGCCAACTCAAACTCCACATTTCATTGTACATGTGCTTTGCTGTTTGTTTGATTTTTCTAAACCTTAAACCCTAAACAGCTACCTCCTTCTTTCCCATTCCATGGGTGAACCTGGAACCCTAAGCAATGCCGCAGGTTCCATTTGATGTGCCGTTCCGGACTAACAACCACAAGTACTTTATTATGAAGTCCTATGTAGCCCCTACGCAGGCCCAGTTTCCGTTCCATTTTGCACCCTGCTTTGCCATCGCACTTTGAAAGCCATAAACCCTACACCTCAAATCCTGAACGCTTAAACCTGCATAATAGCTGCCATTTCCCCTTCCACTCCTTCACTTACCCTGAACCCTAAAAAGCCCATCTGCTCTTCCCTTCCCTACTAAAAGCCAGCAAGATTCCAGCCAATAGCACTTTTGGGAAGTCCAAGCTGGGATTGTGGCAGGAACAACAGGCCAATGCCTCCCACAATAGCCACGGCCATGCCTTTCGCCAGAAAGTATGCTTAAGGTTTCGCATTCAGGGTTTAGGGCTTAGGGTTTGGCTTTTAGGCCTTAAGACGTAGGGTTAGGATTTAGGGTCTCAGGCAAGGCAGATAGTCTCAGCCATGCCTTTCACCATGAAGTAGGTGAAGAAAGTCTGCCAGTCACAGCCACGGACGAAGATGAGCTTGAAGAGAACCATGTAGAGGGCTGCTGTGATGCAGGTCACTACCTTCGAATCACGATATGACACTTTCCATGTCTGATACTGATTTGATATCACAAATGTGGTGGTGTCTGAAATGATTACGAAAACCGTCTCGATGCTTTGGTGGTGGTGGCTGCTACATGCCCCATCACATTCCAGCATTCCCTCCACGAAATACCTCCCCAATCCCCGAACCCAATCCCTCATTCGGTAGTTTCCAAAAAGAAAGACCCCAATATAGACCCCAATTTACTGTATAATCCTGATTATGGGGGACCCCCAAACCCTAAATATCCAAGATTAAGGGACAGTACAAATTGTTGGACCAACTCAGTGGATATTACAATTGAAAGAGCCAAGAACAGTGGATATCTAGGGACTTTAGGAGGGACCCCTAATAGGGACCCTTAATCCCATTACCATATATAACCCTTATATAGTCATTGTATAACCCCTATATCCCTGTCCCTCCTAAAGTCCTTAAAGGATAGCACAACCAAACAAGGGGATGGCACAACTGCAGCCACAGATGCGGGATATCGCAACTGGATTCCGCTTGGGCTTCCAATGGGATGTTTTGGTGCTTTTTCTTATAGCCGGGTGGAATCGTTTGGGCTTCCAATAGTTGGTGTTCATGTTTTTCTCATAGGCAGGTTGAGTACTTTCTTGCATAATGATTCTGCCTCAGAGAACAATTCTGAATTTCTATTCTTGGTTTGTTTTCTTTGTATGAACTGGTTGTGATATCCCCCGTTCTTGCGTCCCCTGAAAAGGCACCGGTTGTGGAAGCTCCTGTTGTGGCCTATCCGGTTGCATTATCCCCTGCACGCCAAAAAATCCCTATATACCCCTATACAACCCCCCTAGAATCCCTAGAATCCCTTTATAAAGGTACCGCTAATTTTGGGAAACTCCCATATTTGTGCTCCAAGCCACGACCAGCAAGTCGCCCACTAAGGGGAGGGAGCCTGAGCAACCGCCTCCGTGACACTCCTGGTCTCAAGGGCTGACGTGGGAGGTTTCCCGACATGAGGGGTACTTTTGAAGGGTTTCTAAGGGATGTATAGGGGTATCTAAGGATATTTGGGGTTTAGGGTTTGCCTAAAAGTAGGGCCACCTTTTCGGGTGGTCCCCATAATAAGGCGCATAGTATTTGGGGTCTATGTTGGGGTCCCCTTTCTTGGGAAACTACCAAGTGTAAGCCCCCAAAGGCATGGACAAATCTATCAATCTACCTCTCATTTTCCATGGTCCCAACATTGGACGCTTTCTTCTCTGGATTTTTGTCTTTTGCCTTCTGTATATACAGCACACGAGCAAGCATCTTCAACTAGCTCAGTCTCCAACACTAGCCAAGAAACAACTCTTCAAGATACAGTCAATTCAAATCTAGAATCTATATCTATCAGTGTCAGATCTTGTCCAAGCCGGTAGATGCACATGGCAGAAGCCGGCCACCCTGGCCCTGTCAGCATAACCCACCTTCAAGGCTGCAGCGCATCACCTGTTTGGGTACGATGGTAAACTTATGGTGTGCAACAGCTACTGTAACCTTTAGAAAAAAGATGTTCTACTGCTTCACAAAAATGTTCTGCCATGCTGCAGTGCTGGTGCCGCTGCTGCCGCTGCTGTTGCCGATGTTGCTACTCCGGCTGCCAGAGACACCGTTGCTACTAAAAATCCTGCTTGGTGTATATACAAATACTCTATTTGGAGTCATCCAGGATTTGCAGCATCAACCCTACTATCACCGCAACAATTTCTTGCAGTACTTCTACCATTGCTACCGCTGCTACTACATCCCAGATTACGATGTGCTATGCTGCGGTTCTCACTACAAGCCTTTCTCCTTCAGGTCGCTCCGAGCGGTGACGACAGAGCCAGCAACAGCCACGACCAGCCACAGGAGCTGGCAGGCCCGATATCTCTCGTGCAGGAAGAAGAACGAGAGTCCTCTCTAAGTCTAATTTGTTCTCCCTGTCACTGTCCTCCCCGAAAACCCATCAGTCATAACGCTGCACTATGGTCCTGCGATGAAGACAGGCGTCAGCTGCCTCAACTGGGATGGCTGTCCGAAAATGCAGGCGTAGTGACGTGCTTGGGCTGAAGGGGGCTACCTGAGAAAAAACCTACGCAGCTGCCAAAGCAGAAGTCCCTTTTGGAGTCCCTGGTTAGCAGCATGTTTAAAGAATCAGCCAAAAAAACAACTAGTACACAACTTTGCAGCTTGCTAGCCGTCGCCCTTTAGCCCAGCATCTGCCCTTCTTATCTGATCTTCTTAGCTTACAGGTGCTGGACCATGCCACCTCTTGCACCCTCCCTGGAATCCTGGTTAACAAGAAACTGCCGGTAAGTAGGGTTACATTAAGCAAGCATCAGCAAACAAATGTTTTTGGGACTCCCACGGCCCCATCTTCCTTCATCCAAGTATCGGTGGTTGCTTCTTTCAGGGCATCATGCAGGAGTGGAGACAATGACTCTGTCAAGAAGAAGACAAAGACGCTCTGATGCTTCAAGGCAACATACTTCCATCCCCGTATGGACCCTGCCACTTACTGGAATGAACTACATTCCCATACGCAACCAATAAATCGCCGCCTACAATACCCAACGGCAGGTGCGAGGGACTCTAGAGTCATCGCGGAGCTGGCAGTTGTCAGAACTAGGGCAGCAGTGAAGGCGATGTTGGCGCCTGGGATGAGTTTCCAGGTCGTCCTTTTATCGGCTCAAGACAGGACCATCCAACAAAACCCCTTCTCCCATCAAGGGCATTTCAATGTCGCTCACCCTCCTGATGAGCGAAAAGTACACATGCGCAAACCCTGTTGTCTTACTGGCGTTCAATAGAGAGCGATCCAGAATGAAGATATCGCATGCAGGAATTATCAATGGAGACTATGCAGGGGCTGCCACAGGATCCAGTCCCAAATAACAGTGAGTTGTACAGTGCTCCAGGCCCTTCCGCAATTTAGATTGAGCAGATTCAAGGTTACCTGCATATTTTGGGGGTCTTGCCAGCGTTTCCGGTCTACAAAGCAGGTCCACATGCAAGCTTAAAGGTCGCTAAAGTCCGTTAAAGGGTCACATATGGGCCATGGAAGGGTTCTGCGGGCGGTTCTATTTCATGGCAGGATGTGGCGTGCTAAGAAAAATTAATGAGGGAGAATCGAATGGAAAATACTTGGAAAATGGAATTGAAACTGGAATTTACGGATTTGTGAAGATTAGGGGACTTGGATTGGGTAGGCATATTTCTAAACACTAGCGCCACCTAGGTTCGTGGCTATGAGGGGCTAAGGGATACTACCTAGGTACAGCTTGGATAAATCAACACCAGCAGAAAAACAGAAACGCGCCAACGCCACATGATCTCAGACACCAACATGCTGGGTATCGCTGCAGCTGTCAGAAGATAAACTGACTCATGCTCAGTCTAGTGCTGGTTTTGACCAACAAGTCAAGACAATCATGATCAAGGCATTACCGTGAATGCAACCCGTAGTAACAATCTTAAAAGTCATAGCGCTGATGCTTGTGGAAGCTGCATGCATACGAATCCGGCTTCTACCTCCGTGAAGGGAGGAAATCTTGCTTCCACCCTATGCAACCTATGCCCGCGAGGAGTAAAATATTCTGTGAATCTAAATAATCAATTCCCTCTACATATAACCCTTTATTACCCTATACAGTCCCTATGTAACCCTATATCAATACCGCTATATTCCCTCCTAACCACATAATGCCAGATCTCCTCCATCTACAACTTTTCCACTTCAGCGAAGTTGCCGAAGGCCAGCAATCCCATGCCACCGCCGCGCCAAAGCCTAGCTGTTCTTGTGATGTGGGAGTTACTATATCCCCAATATAACCACGATATAATCCCAGTTTCCATTTCATTTTCCATTTTCTTTTCCATTTGATTCTCCATTATAGGGCCCTAAACCCTATATTAATGGGTACCATAGTATCCCCAAATAAGAACAGGTGGCTTTAGGGATGCTAGGGTACAAGGGGGCTATACAAGGATTATGGAGGGGGTCCTCAACAGGGACTCTAAAGGGACTGTTTGGAGAAACTCCCCTGAGAGTAGACAGGGAAGTCCTGATTGGTGGTTTGAGCTTATTAAGCATCAATATTTTGGGTTCAGGATGTAGGATCATTGGTGAATGCTTGGGTGTACCTAGGTCTTGTTAGGTCTGCTATGAAACAAGAATCAAGTTTGCTGCCTACAGTAGTACTTAAGTAAAGAAACTATAGCACATCATGTGGCTAGGTCGGGATCCCTTCGTTCTTTCTGTACTAACAAGAAGCAAGGAGCAGGGGCTTCGCAGCAGCCCATAGCCCACCCCGCTGGCCGTAGGTAGCCAGGGGAACCTTATGAAGTCAGGCTTATCAAGCCCAAAATGGTAGTTTCCATGTATATATCTATATATCTATACAAATCTCTCTCTCTCTCTGGCCCTCTTCGGGGTGGGGGAACCTTAAAAACAGCCCTCTGTTTATAGAAACTTGTCCTGCCCAGTAGCTGCAGCAAACATCAGGGCCAGCTCATGGATGTAGGTGAGCAAATAAGGCTTCCTAAGGTTAAGGAGCCGTTTAAAGGGTCATTTTGGGATATGTAGGGATATATGAGGGCTTGCAAGGCTATATCTTCGCTTTTGTTACTTGTATCCAACTGTTAGGGCTTCCTGAGCATCGGAGCTGCGAGGGTTTCCATTGCTGCGTATAGGGGATCCAGGTATATGGAATTTACAAAAATGCCAACAGTGATAATTATCCCTACATAGCCCTTACATGGCCACAGTTTCCATCGGTAATTATCCATACATTCTCTTACATAGCCACAGTTTCTATTTCATTCTCCATATTCATTCCATTTGATGGTCAAAAGAAGCCCATCGCCCGCAAGGAGCAGAGCCCGTTCGCTAAGCGTTCAACTCAATTGTTCATTTGATTCTCCATTAGTTGAGGGGAATATCCCTGAACCCTAAACCCTAAATAGTAGTCTCCATGTTCTCTTCTATTGTCCCTACATAACACTGTATAACCGCTATATATCCTATAAAACCCCTGTACAACCCTTTATAACCCTAGATAGCCCTAGAATCCCAAACAACAAACCTCTAGAACCCTCTAGAACCCCTATAAACCCTATAGAACCCTAGATGAGCCTTACAGAACCCCTCAAGCAGACAAAAAGAGGGGGGAAAAACCTCTAGAACCACCATAAAGCTCTTTGTGCCTGGGTCTACTAGGCTACTTACTGGTGCTTACTAGGGAATAAGGGAGAATATATATATATATATATTCATGTATATGTGTGTGTAAAGATAGATTATAGATATAGATAGATACATATACAGTGTATGTATGTATATATATATATATATGTAGAGGGTGTAGGGTTGGTTAGGGGTAGCAGGGGTAAAGGAACCTACTCCTTACATAATCCCTACATGAAATACTCCCTTTTTCCGTATTGTGCTCCTAATGTCATGTAGCCGAGCGGCTTGAAGTCACAGTTCTCCTAGCAAACAGCGATTCTCAAAGCTCCATGCTACGCATCTCAGCATGCTGGGAAAGAAAATGGAAACCCTAGGTCCCTTAAAAGGGGTATACAGGGATTATATAGGGTTCTTATTGGGGGTATATGGGGATAATGGGAACCTTCCAATCAGCAGCTGGAACCATAAGCGACCGGCTGAGTGCTGAAACGTAAAAGCCCAGATGCAAGCGTTAGGCAACCTGTTTCAGAGCCGCTCCTGGAGAAGCTTCACGGTAAAGACCTTTGTGTTTGCACTGGAAGCTTAGCGGAGGAAGACATGGTGCTCAGTTTGGTGTCAAACTCTGCAGCAAGCTGAGGGCACTGCGGCGCTTGTCCAGCACACGGCAATGATCAGCGCAGCAAACAGAATTTGATATTTTCCAGCAGCCATGGGGCATAGAGAACACGCCCGGAACGGCGCAGGTCAGCAAAAAGATGTGGACCCACTGCTGGTTCAATCCTTCAGGCAAGCATATGACCTCTCAGATAACAAGCCAAGATACAGGCATGTGCAGAAGATTGGGCAACCCTTGGTGAACATGCACAGGTAAGCAGATTGCCTGAAGCCATATGAGCTTGAACCCAAATCCTGCGCTGGCCGGCCTCCATAAGGACACCAAGCATAAGGAGCCCACCCAGAAAGAATTACCCGCAGGCCCTCCCACAAAGTTGCCAAAGGTCAGTTCATCGGTGTGCTGAGCCAATGGCTGTCAGCAGCCTGCCAGGCAGGCAAAACTTGGGGCAGACTCTGTTAGTGGGTTGTCTGCAGGCCCTCCTATCTGGTGTAAGTAGTCTCAGAGTAGCATGGAAGTAGTACGGCTACTAGCAGGGTGAGCAACCACCTCTGGAACCGCAGTAATCCTCGACGGAAAGAATCCTGCGTGGCCTTTCTGCACTATTCTATCATGTTTTGAAATGCCGTTATGCCGTGCAGGAATTTTCGATTGCCAAGAGGAGAGGAATTCTACGGACAGCTAAAATTGAGTAAGTATACCTGGGGCTCGGACGCGTCTCAAACTCGGGGCACCGTAATCCCCTCCCTCTACTCTAACAGTAAACCCCCCACATCCCCACACCCCCTAAAACAAAATACTCCCAATACATTATAATATACCACATAATGGGAGTATTCAACGTAGGGGGGTGGGTGGGTTTAATGACAGGGGAGAGGATTACTGTGGATGGAAGACACCTTGCACTACTCTAAATTCCCGACCCTCTACTTCAAGGGTCAGGGGGACTTAGTAAGCAGGTTAATAATTTGGATAACTACGGTGCTATATGGGTTATAGGGCTTATAAACCTAATTACAATCTCCCCCTGACCCTCCAAGTAAGAATTGCAAGTCTCAGGGACCCTCAGTGGTGTAAGATTTCCTCCAGAATTGTATGGGAAGCATGGGTTTACCCATTCAGGATTGTAGAGAGGATGCTTTTAAGAAACTTCAACTGTTGGGTTCCCATTCAGTTTCTTGGGATAGAGCCAAGCTGTTGAACTATTTTGGGTTTAAAGTTTAAGGTTCACAGAAGACCCTTTTAGAAGCAAATTGCAGTTGAGCCTCTAAGGCTACTCGATAGGCACATGCTCTACATCCCTAAATCTAAACCTACAACCCCGACACCTAGAACCCAAAGCAAGAATTTAGGGCGTAGGGCTAAACTCTAACACCTGACAATTAAAACCCCAAACACGCGTTTAGGGCGGGGGGCTGAGCCACCAGGCAGCAAGAGGAGATGCTGATTCCACTGATCTCCAAAGGCTTCTTGCCCCTATTGAGGGTCCTAAGTTTTGGGATATCTGTTGAGAAGGACATCTTGCCCTGTGGCAAGCTCTGAAAAGCCTGTAGAAACCCAAGACATAGAATAGGGGGTTGGTGCGTCTGCCACGATTATATGAGGATTTCAAGCGAGAAATACCGGCAATCAGGGTTCCGTGTTAGGCTGGTCCCGGATCCTTCAGGGCATAGGCATCTTAAACAAGTTGCGGTATGGATCTGCAACGCTCCCTCGCTGATGTGAGAAAGAACTTTTGGATGATTAGCGCAAGTCTTCGTCACTGAAACCTGATATCATTATGTTTCAGCACCTGCATGTAAGGGCAACAACCAAGTCAAAGACTACTTGGCTTTTCCCTCGCTTGGTAAGCTGCTGACACCCTGCAGTTGGTGTACACTGCGCATCTTCACAGGCTTGTGGCCTCAAACTGCGCATGGCATAGGCTGGTTGCATGGTGCCCTGGAGAACTATCTGAATGCTACACCTACTTCTCGGGCTCGGTCACCACCCAGGGCGCTTCTCCGTCTCTAGGGTCCTGAGAGGCAGGCTCACAGCGAAGAACAGCCAGCTGCAGCGTAGACGACCAGAAGGCCAGAAAGTTCCTGGAGATGCTTGGCGTCGTGACCTTCTTCTTGTCCAGCAGGGACTTCCTTCAGGCTCCCTCTCTTGCCGTCCTTTGGCCAACTGTAAAGCTAGGCGAACCCTAAAACTTCCTACTTCATTCGAACCCCTTCCCGCACGCAATCTCGCCAGGCACTTCACTGCATCATAGACCCGCACCTTGTTGTCACCACCCCCGGCAGCCAGTTCATGGCTGCTGGGGAGTGGTGACAACAAGGTCAGGGTCTACGATGCATCAGTAGCTGCCGAGACCAGGACCAGGATACAGAGTAGATGTCGTTGGTGGCATCCGTTAGAGTCGTCATCAACGAATAACGCTGTGCGTCAGTGCGCAAGAGGTTGGGGGGATCCTACGCTGAGCACCCATGCGATGAGCATTCACCAACCCTGGAATTCTTGAGAGCCACAAAACACCATGGCAGGACCTGACGATCTTCGCCTCGGAGTACTTCTGTTTGCGGATGTGAGACTTGGATCGAGGTGCCTTTGCCGGGAACCCTTGCAGGTTACCTGTAAAGGCATCCGAACCTCGAAGCGGAAACGTTGGAGGCAAGGAACCCCACTGACGCGTTTGAGTTGTTCCCCTCCCTCTTTTTTCCTCTCCCTGCTCTCGCCCTCAAGGTTGACCTGATGCCCGAGTCCACCCATGTAGAAGCTTGTGCGCTAAGACCCTAAACAATCAACCAAGCCAACAATTGACGTTCTGCAAGGCGAGCTGTGCAATCGGAACTAGCGAACCGACTGAGCCTTGCCTTCGCGGGTGGGCGGTATTCAGTCTTTAGCGTCCACTGGGTCACAGGTTCAAAGGTTTGCCACCATTACCGCCAAACCCTCAGACAAAGTAGACTTCCTCAGTCGCGAGCTCACTTCGTGCGATGCTGTTCTGGAGTCTATGCCGTGAGGTCTGCGTCTCCAGCCTTCACAGCCTTGAGAACTGTGTTCAAAGAAGTGTAACTAGGCTGGACTTTCTTCGCTCGAACATGTAGTCGGGCTTCAGCCAAGCCTCCTTGTACTTCGGGGCCTGATATTGCAATCGCTCAAGCCATCATCTTCGACGCCTTGATAGATGCCAGGTGTGTCAAGAAGAGCAGCTGCAAGACACCGCCCTTGTCACCGGCGAGAGTAATGTGTCTGCATATTCAAGGTCCTGCCTCCTGCCTAGCTGCAACCCCGGTGCTGGTCTTCGATTCTTTCCATGCGCTGATGGCTGGCACCATCTTCAATTTCTTCGGTCTTTCATCGGCTCCGTGTTCTATCTCCAGCTTCGCAGATGCTGTGCCCAAATGGCTGCACAAGCAGGCTGTGCCATGCTCATGGAGGCCTGCATTGAAGTAAGACCGTGAGACCTACCGTAGGACAGAAATGGGGTGTCTTGCAGATCCCTGGCCAAAAGCCCTGAGCTGAATCGAAGCTTGGCCTACACCAAGTAGGGACAACGCCCAACAACATTTTGTTATAAAGCCATTTTCGTTCCAGGATCCTTACAGCACATTGTGTTAGCCCCTTAAATATCGATGATGCATCGGGAACTGTCCCCGATGTGAACATGCGAAGGGCACCGCAATTCGTCTCTGATTGCTCATGCCTAAACATGCTAATATAACCTTATATACCTATATATCCCTATATATCCCTATATAAGCCCTATATATCCCTATATATCCCTACATAACCCCTACTGAACTATCGATTCTGCAAAACTCGATGCTGGGAGGACGGTGTTGGCAGCGCCTTTTACATGTTCTCTGAAGAAAGCCTCCCTGCCGCATTGCGAGAGTTAACTTCCCCCAAACTAAGATGGAGCCCCATAGAACCCCTTTCAACAGACAGTAGTCTACTCAGTGGTTTTCATGGCCCCTTTCGTAGTTCCATGAGGGACCATACCTTCTTCTCTTGCGGCAGACCCTGAGCAAGCATTTGACAAGAGAGCTTGGCACCCCAAAAACTTCTGCCACAAATGCCCATCAACCCACCACGCACTCCCATAAAGAGCCCAGGCGGGAGGGGTAGAAGATCCCGTAAAAACCTAAACCCCACGGCCAGGACACTAAACCCCAAACCCTCAACCCTAAACCCCCCAAACCCTAAACCCCAAACCCTCAACCCTAGACCCCCAAAACCCTAACCCCAAACCCTACACCCTAAAATCCCTGGCAGAATACTTGCTCGACTCAGGCAGGCAAGGCCTTCTTCTTTAGCACGCCATTGTTCTGCAAGGTGGCCTGCACCTTGCCCCAAGGCTTCATGGGGTACCAGTTATAGGGATAATCTAGGGTTTAGGGTTTAGGGTATATTATCCCCCCCTATAATGGAGAATCAAATGGAAATTTTGAATTGGACGCAGCTCGAGCG